>OVBA01000173.1:0-88658 GCA_900406435.1 Lepidium aucheri
ATTATACTAAACAGATCAAACCGAGAATATACGATCAATAGAAGATCAACCATGAAATTGAGCAAGAAGAAATTCGGATATTACTTTCTACTAATTCAAATGGGGCATACAAGTGGGGACAAATCTCACGAGAAGCATATAGAATAAAGATTGAGAATCAATGGTTCATACAGTTAGAATCTAGTATCACAAACTTCAGTAAGTGAAAATTCAAAATTCAGAAATTTCGAAAGATTTGGATCTTAGAATTTGTATATGTATCAGAATTTGTATATTTTGAAAAGCTTAGTATCATAAAGCTAGCAGATTCACACACCCAATTATTGTAAGGTTTCTGTATCTTGTATATTAAAACGGAAGATACTGAATATCGGTGTATAGTTGATACATTGTGGAAGGAGTCCAATCTTTATACAGATTTAAAATGGTATTGCTTTTCTTTTGAAAGGGGATAAGTGAATATGGGAGTTCAGGATATACGCTCTTATCTGAGCTATATGACATGCATGTATTCCTTTCAAATAAGTGGGGTTTTTAAAACATGCTTGAATAAAATAAAAGTATTTATATATCTAAATATTTGAAACCAACGTCCAGTTTTAAGCTTCTCTTTCTCAATGTCATTTTCAAACCCTAAATTTGATAATAAGTTACGTAAACACATTTTTCAACTTTTCATTTTAATAGTAACAAAACTTAAGACTGATTTTTTTTTTGTTATCATACTGATTGATCAACAAAAAAAAAAACTTTTCTTTTCGGGTTAAACAATCAATAAAGTATACCGTATTTGGTGCTAGAAATCGACGAACTTTCATGCTGCTTCTTCATCTTCTTCCACGCTTCATCTTAGATTTGTATATAATCTAATAGCCATGGAGAAAAGAGTATATATCTCCAGGAATTCCGGCGACATAAAACACGGCGTTTCCGGTAGGATTGAAACTAGCACCACCGATGATAATAGTGAACATAGAGATGTAGAAGAAAATCATAAACATCGTTTTTTTTTATAATTATATATATCAAAATCAGTTTTGTTACAGGAAGACAAACACAACTAGAAGGATAAATTGCCTCTAGCTGTTTACATTTCTCAGTTATATATAAGACATATTATATCTACAAAATATGCACTTCAAAGTTATAATTACATCCAATAAATTATAAAAAGTATTGTCTCATAACAGAAAACAAAAATTTAACGAGTAAACATACTATGAATAATTGACCGGGTTCGGTTCGGTTGCTTCAGATTTTTAGATTCAAAAATACAGGGTTCATTTAATTATTTTCAAGGTTCGTTTTGGGTTTAAAGTTGTATTTAAAATCTAATTTGGTTTCGGAGCGGTTATTTCACCCAAAATATATACATATTTATTAGTATAAATGGTTCGATTAGATCGGTTTGGATTCAAATGTAGATTTTTTTCCTCACGACATTACTTTATATTGCAAGTTTGGTTTCGGATCGTTAATAACCAAACCTGAAATAACCTGTAGTCAAAAACCAATCGGTTATTTGAATACATTCGAAATATAAATGGTTCGGTTTGATCGATTCTGTTTCAGATTCCTGACTTTTTCCCAGAACTAGTTTATATTAATGTTATGCCTTTGATGTACCTAGGTTTACTATATGCATGTATGAATTACTCTATAATTATAGTAATTATCTCCGGGACTTTTATTATTATGTTTCTTAATCAACATAGCTAATAAGATTCAAAAACACAATCTTAATTTAAAAGATAATCTAGTGATTATTGATCGTGATGATCTTTCTATATATGTGTTATTTTATTTTTGGGGTTTCATTAACTATTAAGTTATCACTTTTGTATAAAATGATCTTTCCTATTTTTTGTAATAAATTCACGCTTTACCAAAAATAAAAAATTCCCACGACTTTTATTATTATGTTTCCTAATCAACACCTAATAAGAGTCAAAACACACAATTTTTAAAAGATAATCAGTGAGCCGAGTTATTTTCAGTCTGATGGTTAGGATGATCCAATTAATGACTATGACATTTTGGGTTTGATATCTCCCCTCTACCAAATTAACAAATTAAATAGGAATTTTAAAGGTTGAACTTGGCTATGAATCGAATCTTGTCGATCCAATTATTGACAAAAAAATAATTATTATATTTCGGATTCAGACTTTATTCCCAAAACTTTTATTATTATGTTTAAAAGAGGCTTATTAGCAACGTTATTTGTCGAGGAACCAAGGCTAAATCACAATGTCTACTCACAAAGTAAGGAAGATGAAGAAGGAGCGAGCAATAGGTTTCAAACTGTGACGATGTATGGAGGAGATGAACCAGATTATTGTTTTTGAATTTTGGTTCATGAGTAATTGTTATGGAAAATTGACAGTGAACTTATATATTATATATATGTTTGACAGTGCTTTGTATTGTGAATATACATATATATATATATATATGCACACATTTATTCAAACTCAAATTTTTATGAATATTACAATAACATTCTTAGTAGATAATAATATGTTATCAATTGATTATCAATTAATATTTATCTGGGATTATGTAGGTGCAGAGATGAAATGTAAAGACTAATCATGAAAAAAGAAAAAATATTTATGGTAAAATTTACAGTTTTGTACCACCCAGTTTGACCAATGAAAGAGATAGAGGTAAATCGCTTCTCAAGACCAGACTAGAGATTGATAGAATCTCAATATATAGTGAACCACTCAGCAATGTGAAGTAATTTCATTGGTAATTAGTTCATTTGTAATGTGACAGTAGATAAGAAATTATGCAAAAAATTTTTTTATAATCTAACATTGGATCAGTCGATTCATTAGCCAAATTTCTATATAATATAGGCATTAGGATGTGATTCAGAATATGCAAGTGGATCTGCCTTTAGTAAACTTACCACCTGCTATTAGGCTAAAAACCACTTAAATTGTGCAAAATTCTTGAATGTACAACTTAATATTTAATATTTGTGCGAAATTCATGTGAATTTTGTGCATGTAATTAAATATCCAACATATAAACTAATAGAAAACCCAAAATCAGCAGCTAATAAGACTTTTTTTTTTTTTTGTCAACATTGGATTGACAAGGGCCAATTCATAGCCTAAAGTCCACCCTTAAAATCCTTTTTTTAAGCTACCATAATGCAGCAGGTAGGAATCGAACTTGGGTGCCAAGTCATTAGCTGGATCATCCTAACAACCAGACTGAGAGCAACTCGGCATAAGACTTAGTGATATTACCTCCTATTCATCTACTTCAACCATTTTCGAACAGGTGGTTTGGCCAATCGTAGGCCAAGAAATTCTGAATGGAGAATTACCGCTTTTAAGAGTTGGTCGGCCAGAGTGATTCCATCACTTCTTCTTTAATCATCTAAAAAACAAAAACGAACCAAACTAATATTTTTTTATAAAGATAGTTAAATTGGGATGAATCAGAAAAACGTAGCAAGTTAAATTTTTATCAATCATACGAATCAAAAAGATTATCATTGATCGACAACTTTCATCACATTCTTCACAAAACCTTTTGATAATCAAATAATCAGCCAATAACGAATTCGAAGCAATAATCAAATTTATTTTATTTCTTTTAACTAGTAAATTCTTAATTTGCAACAAAACATCAACACACACAAATATTTGCAATAATTAGTAAAGGTTTCATATTTGAAACCATACTCAAGTTGTAGTAACGGTCCCATTTGCAATAATTAACGTTAATTAGTTAATGGATGGACCAACGAATATTCCAACTTTCTAAAATTTTCATGAAAAAATTCGTTTCCAATTTTTGGAGGAACAAAAACTTTATTTTCCAAAATAATTCATGTTAGTAAATCGTTTTCAATTTACTTTAATTTCTGCTTTTAATTTGTTTCGATGAAAGAAATTAATTAAGTTGGTGGACAATTGGTCGGGCCTAAGTAAAGATGAACACGAGCTGACGTAGTATTTCCATACGTACGAAACGAAATCTCACGAAGATCACTAACACATTTATTCATATGAATGATATATTTTCATGTGGTTGTGTCAATTAAAGATAGAATGAGAATAAGAATACGATTTATTTTGTCCGGTTATTTATCGACGTAAAGCTAATTGAAGAGCTAATCAAGGATTCATACCCAATAAAATAATCATATATACAATAATATTAAAAAGACAAATTAAATAACCAAAAATATAAAGAACTTAAAGAATAACATTTAGGTTGTAACATTTAGGGTTTATCTTAAGAATAAAAAGCCTAGGAAATTTCCTAAAAATCTCAAAATATAAAGAGCTTTACGTCTTATCTTTTTCGTTTAGGTTGTATCTTAAATATAGTTAACTTATAGCTAGACATTAACTGTCTTTGATAGCTCTATTCGATTGTGCCGGTGTGGTTGAAAAATGATGTCGATAATGACTTGAGTTTGTATTACAACTTTGGATTAATTACCGAAGAGTTGATTTTTGAGAAAAAAAAATCTTTCGGTTTCAAAATATAAGATTTTCTCGTCAAAAACACATTTATTTAGGCATTGCTCTTTTTTTTGTCACTAATATTGGGCCACAACTGGCCGGCCCATTAGCCAAGTTCCTACATAATGCATGTGGTGAGACTTGATCCCGGGATGTGCAAGTGCGCCTGCCATTTAGTGGACTTACACCTGCCACTAGAATAAATGTCACTTGCAACACTGCTCTCTTTATTTCTAAAAGATTGGTGCTAAAAAGAATTACATATATTAAAAAATATATTATAGTCAATTATAAATGTATATTCTTTGGTATTGTACAAATTTTCATAAGTTTACACTCGTAAAAATTCAGAAAATTCAATTAATATTTTTGAAACTTGTAATGCATATCTATTAATTAACCAAATTTGCACATAAAACTTAAAACATCGATCTTTAAGAAACAACTAAAAATATATAAAGAATCAAACTTTAAGGAACAGAAAAAAATCATTTACTATTTTCATTTATCGCATTTTAACCAATCATAACAAAAGCACAACAAATCAAAAAATATTACATATATTAAATTTTATATTAGAATTCCCAAAACATTTTTTTGTCAACTTTAATATTGGGCCACAATGGCCAACTTCTAACCCAAATTTTTATATAAATTTTATTGTAGGTGAGACTCGATCTCTGATTATGTATATGCACTTGCCTTTTAGTAAATTTATAACCAGTTACAGAAGTAAAGGTCAAAGAATTTCCAAACATCTAATAAAATGAAAAAAACAAGATTTTTAAAATATTTTATATTTTGGGAAAGAGAAAGTAAGTAATTAATTATGACAGGATTTAATTCCCTTGACTAGATTTTTGATTTTTTATTACAACGATAAAAGTCAAAACTATTATAAAGAATCTTCAGATTAAGACCAAAGTCAAAGAGTTAATATCTGTTAAAGTCTTGTAACAAAATTTCCGTTGTAAAAAACCAACGGTCAAATTCTAATCATGTCTAAAAACCACCAGCTTGTTCCTAATCTCACGCTCCCTATTTTCATCTCCTTTTAATTCTCAATCTCAATCTTTCCTCAACTGATCGTATAATCATTCTCAAAAGAGACGAGTGAAAAAAGAAACGTCAAAAATTTGACTTTCTTTAATCCCCGCTTCTTGCGAAGATTAAACGAATCCAATAAAACTTGATAGAGAAACCATAATATCGAAATGGGTCGGATCAAATTTGCATGTCCTGTTCTCGAAATCAATGTAATCTCAGCTCAAGATCTAGCTACTGTCTCAAGGAACATGAAAACGTATTCAGTTGCTTGGATTAACACAGATCCAATGAGAAAACTCACAACACGTGTTGATCAAGATAATAGAGCTAATCCCATTTGGAACGAGAAATTCGTGTTTCGTGTTAATGAGAAAATCCTTGATGTTGATGCATCAGCGATTGTTATTGAGATTTATGCAGCAGCTTGGGCTAAAGATGCACTTGTTGGTACTGTAAATGTTCTTCTTAGTGATTTATTTTCACCTTGGTCTGGTTTTGGTGATGGAGATGATGGTGTTGGTGGTAATAACAATATGAGACTCGTGACTCTTCAGATTCGTCGTCCTTCAGGGAGGCTTCAAGGGTTTTTACGTTTAGGTGTTGCGTTGCTTGATGGAGGTCAAAGGAGTATGCCGTTATCTATGGAAGTTTTTGATGGAAGTCGAAGAGGAGATATGAATAAGATTAATCGAGATTTTGATGTTAAGATGATGCATCGTCGTACGAATAGTGATCAAACGGATTTAACAACGTCTACGAATGATTACGGTGTGAAAACTGGTGTTGTTACAAGCGGAGGAGGAAGATTTACGGTTGGTAATGGTGGTGGTGGTCAAGGTGGTGCTGTTGGTGCGGATAGTATGGTGAATGGTAGTTCGCTTTGTAACTCTGATATTGGACCATCAGCGTCTGTAGTTGCGGCTGCGATTGCGCAAGGACTTTACCATAGACAGAAAACAGCGGTTGCGGCTAATAGTGTTAAAGATGACGCGAGTTCGATTTTGGAAGGGAAAACAGAAGGAATTGAGCTTAGAGTTGAGAGATGGAGAGCTGAGAAGAAAGGTGTGGTTGCGGTTGAAGCGGTTGGAGATAGTGATGAGTCTAGTAGAGGAGGAGCTGGGAAGAGACGGAGGAGGAGGAAGAAGGAGAAGCAACAACGGCGGAGGAATGGTGGTGGAGTAGAGAGTAAGAAAGGTTTGTTTTCATGTTTTGGAAACGTTTTTGGATGTGAAATTTCGATAACTTGTGGTGGTGGAAGCGGCGGAGATGGAGACAGCACAAAGAAGAGATATAATAAGAATAAAGTAGCAAATCTTAGTGCTGTAGATGAAACGTTTAGTCATTCTGCGGTTTGAGGGAAAAAAAAAGGAAAAGAAAAAACGCCTAATGGGTTAAAATGTTAAATTTCGAAGTATGAGGTGAAAAGTATGAATAAAAATTTGGTTTACATTTCTGGTGAGGGACTAGTTTGGTATTTTTTATAATACTGGGGCTATTACGGAAAGTTTTGAAGGAAAGGAGCTTTGTAGAGTTATTCTGCGACTTGAGAAGAAAAAGATAAAAGAGCAAACGCCTGATGGGTTAAAATGTGAAATTTGAAAGTATGAGGTGAAAAATATGAATAAAATTTCGTTACATTTCTGGTTATGGACTATTTTATTATTATTTATAATATTGGGGCTAATATGGAAAGTTTTGAAAGAAAGGGAAAAGAATAAAAAAACGAGCTTTATAAAATAAACGGGCATCGCTCTGGGCACTCGGTTTTGGTTTCGAGTTCGGGTGATACCAATCAAATTTTGGATTTTTGACTTTACGATTTTACTATCCATTTAAGATTCATTACTATTTGATTCGAGTTCGGGTAATACCAAAAATTTTGAAAATAATAAAAAATAATCAAAAAATATTTTAAAACCAAAAAATACCCAAGATACCAAAAAACACTAAAAAAAAATTAAAAATACCAAAAGAATTAATTTTTGAAATGGAATATTTATAGAATCTTTATAAATAGGAGGACTTTAACTGCGGACATCTGCCACAAAGCGATATCATTGAAATCTAATTCATCTCAAGTGAGGATTCTATAAACTTATTTCTGGATTTGGACATAAAAAATATTTGAATATTTGTAGAATATCAGTTTTTTTAGAAAATAATTATCAAAGAAGTAGTAAAATACCTAAAAAAATATTCAAATATCTAAAAATATCCAAAAATACTTGAATTTATATATATGTATACGGATAATCGGGTACTCATTCATGTATCAGTTCGGGTTCAGATATTATCCCATAATCATGAGTTTAAACAAAGTGGACACATCGAGTATTTTTCGATTTTGGAAATTACCCGAAACCTAAATTTTTGAGTCGGTTCCGGTTTGGGTTTTAGGTTTTATGCCTAGCGCTAGAACGTAATATGGGTTAAAATGTGAAATTTGAAAGTATGAACAATAAGGGACTAATTTATTATTTTTATAATACTGGGGCTTTTATGGAAAGTTTTCAAAGAAATGGAAAAAGAATAAAAAACCAGCTTTGTAAACAAATGCATCAAACACACCCCCATAACTTCATCATCAACCTTCTCCTCTTTAGTACGCAATAACAACTTCAACGCCTCTCTTTCGCTCGTTATTCGCCGTGAATGTCGAAATAGGCGTAAGCTCTCTGTTTGATGTCGCTTCTCTCTCTATAGAGAGAGGGGCACAGAGATAGAGAGAGACGCATTAGGAACTGTTGTTTTCCCAGTTACCGGTGAAACAATCGGCTGATTTAGTCCTTGAACCTCATCTACTCGAAATCAACTTGTGGGTATTGGTGGGTTTCACTTAAATTTCCAGATTCTGTAGAAAAATCCATAAGATGTTTGGGTTTGGGTGTGACTGTTTTGACTGGAGCCGAGAATTTTCCGATTTGGTTTCGGAATTGACGGAGCCAAAGCCGTTCTCGCTTCCGTCTCCTCTTCCTAGTTGGCCACAAGGTACAAAAAACTTTCTTTTATTAGAATTTGCTATAATCATGAATGATATCTAGTTGCAAGAATTTGTTTCTGGAACTCTTTTATTATTGTTCACTTGAATTGTATCCTCATTTAGGGAAAATTTTCGTCAAAAATTGCGAAAAAGATCCATATTGCATGTAAACTTGTGATAATCAATTTGAAAAATTGGATAACTTGGAGAAAATAAATTAAGATCATTTTAAGTAAATGATTGAGTCAGCTTTGGTCTAATGAAATAATTGAGTATGATTATACTTATTAATATTTTCTGCTTATATAAGATAAGATTGATTAGTCATTTATCCTTTATATCTCAATTTTATTGGATAGGAGAATTAATTTCTAATTTATTGAAAGTGCTTAATGAGAAAAATGCTTTGGAATATTCTTCATGTGATCCTGTTGTCGTTTTCCTTTTTCTTTTTTGTTTGACTCTTAATTCAGAATTTTGTCGTGAAATTATCATTTGAATCTCTATACACATTATTTGCTTGAATTAGAAATGTGAGCAATAATGCTGTCTGATTCATATAGAATGGGTCCTCATTTAATGTAGTGGTAATATAGATGGATATGGTATTATTTTACAAAACAATTTATCCAGGTTTTGTTTCTTTAATAGTTGTGTCCTAACCATCCTTTATCAGGGATAAAACGGAAATAAAACTCTGTTTCGTTTACGAATTTGAAGCTAATGAATCAGTACTTTGTATATAGTGTTAAAAATGCTTTGAAGTCCATTCAAAGATCAAGCTAAGCACCTTCTAGTTCTACTGCTTCGGTTGATCAGTTATTCAATCTGTAACTGTTTGTTATTTGGTGCCGAAAGTGATGTACTTTTCTGTTCTTGTTAATCTCCTTGTAGGTAAAGGTTTTGCCACAGGAAGAATAAACCTGGGAGAAATAGAAGTGGTGAAAATTACCAAATTCCATAGAGTTTGGAGCTCTGATTCATCGCATGGAAAATCTAAATGTAGTGCAAGTTTTTACAGAGCTGAGGAAATTCCAGAAGGTTTCCACTGCCTTGGTCACTATTGCCAGCCAACGGATCAGCCTTTGAGAGGTTATGTACTTGCTGCTCGGGCTAGCAAACACGTCAATGCTGATGAAAACCCGCCTTTGAAAAACCCTGTGAGTTATTCTTTAGTTTGGAGTGCAGAGTCAGAGAATAATGGTGGTGGCTATTTTTGGCTACCTAATCCTCCGGTTGGTTACAGAGCAATGGGAATTATTGTAACAGATGAGCCAGGGGAGCCTGAGACAGGGGAGGTTAGATGTGTAAGAGAAGATCTTACAGAGAGTTGTGAAACCTCTGACATAATACTTGAGATGGGTTCTTCAAAGAACCGCTCTGGTTCTACTTTTAGTGTATGGAGCACCCAACCTTGCGAGAGAGGGATGCTATCACAAGGTGTAGCTGTTGGGTCATTCTTTTGCTGCACTTATGATCTGTCTTCTGATAGGACGGTCTCTGATATTGGATGCTTGAAGAATCTTGATCTTACGTTACACGCTATGCCAAATCTCAACCAGATCCACGCAGTTATCAAACATTATGGACCAACAGTCTACTTCCACCCTGAAGAGACTTACATGCCTTCATCCGTACCATGGTTCTTCAAAAATGGAGCTTTGTTATACAGGTCAGGGAAATCACAAGGGGAACCTATTAAATCCACGGGATCAAACTTGCCAGCTGGAGGATGCAATGATCTGGAATTTTGGATAGATCTTCCGGAAGACGAAGAGGCAAAGAATAGTCTAAAGAAAGGAAACCTTGAAAGCTCCGAACTTTACGTTCATGTGAAACCAGCAGTTGGTGGAACCTTCACTGACATCGTGATGTGGATTTTCTGTCCCTTTAATGGACCAGCCACTCTCAAAATCGGGCTTTTCACTTTACCTATGACCCGCATAGGAGAACACGTAGGTGATTGGGAGCATTTTACTTTCCGCATATGTAACTTCTCTGGTGAGCTTTGGCAAATGTTCTTCTCTCAGCATAGTGGCGGTGGTTGGGTTGATGCATCGAAGGTTGAGTTTGTTAAAGGTAACAAACCGGCTGTATATTCATCTAAACACGGACATGCGAGTTTCCCTCATCCAGGAATGTATCTCCAAGGCTCGTCAAAGCTCGGGATTGGAGTGAGAAACGACGTTGCAAAAAGTAAGTACATTGTGGATTCAAGCCAAAAGTATGTGATTGTAGCAGCTGAGTATTTAGGTAAAGGAGCTGTGACCGAGCCTTGCTGGTTACAGTACATGAGAGAATGGGGTCCGACAATTACTTATGATTCAGGGTCTGAGATCAATAAGATTATGAATCTTCTTCCATTGGTAGTTAGGTTCTCTTTTGAGAACCTAGTTGATTTGTTTCCCATTGCTCTTTATGGAGAAGAAGGTCCCACTGGTCCAAAGGAGAAGGATAACTGGGAAGGAGATGAGATGTGCTGAAAGCAGAGAGCCTCTGTGTCTCTGTGCAAAGAAGGTCTAGTGGGAGACGAAGTCTCTTGTTGAGTCTGAGGGAGTTGTTCAGTGTTAACCTTTGGTAAGGGCTGTGATTGATGTGAATATACAGTGTAGTGTTTGATCTTGGTGGTTGTAATTTGATGATGTAACTATGTTTGTCAAGACCCAAACCACGAGTGGCTGATGAGCAAATGAATGTTGAATTTGTATCTTATATACACTGTTTTCTCGTCTCATCATCCTTCTTTATGCAAACCGGTTTAGTGTGTTCTGAATATAAAAATTTAATCGGTTATTGGTAATTCAGTTAGTAATAAGCGGTTTAATAATGTTCTTGTAAAATTGAACCGGTCTTTGAGAGTTGTTTTCTCTCTCTATCTTCTTCTTCTGATAAACCTCTCGATTATCTCTCTCACTGCTTCAGTGCTTTCACTCTTCAGTCGTTATTACCTGTTGTTTAAAATCCGGCGACTTGTCGGCGGAAACATCAAATATATAGCAGTATAGGATTGCTTCAATGGAGGTTCTGACCTAAATATGGTTTTCAACTTGGTGTTGAATTGTACTTCGGCGTTAGTGCTACGATGGATTTCATTTCCGCTTCTTCCACATCTTCACCTTTTTTCACACAGTTTTCTTTGATTTCCCCGAGTTCAGGTTTAGTTTCGTTAAAGCCTAGATTTTGGGTCAAAACCCGGAAATTTGGGTTTAGAGAATCTAAGAAATCTAGGAAAATTGTGCCCGTTCGAGGCTGTTTTGGTTTTTCCGGCGAGCATGGGAGTTTTGTGAGCTCAAACCAGTCAGAATTCAGGAGTAAAGTTGATTCGGAAGCATTGAGATTATGTAGAGAGGGAGATGAGCTTGTGTCATCGTCTGGGCATAACGCAAAGACGAGAGAGAGCGCATTACAGTTTGTATCTAAGCCTTTAGTTTACGCCTTGTTTTGTGTTGCAATTGGGTTTTCACCAATTCGCTCTTTTCAAGCTCCAGCTTTAGCTGTGCCCTTCCTCAGTGATGTGATATGGAAGACAAAGAAGGAGAAAGTGATAGAAAAAGAGGTGGTTTTGAAAACAATTGATCATGAGTTCTCGGGTTATACTCGGAGACTGTTGGAGAGAGTCTCAGTTCTATTGAAGAGTATTGAGAAGGTCAGAAAGGAAAATGGAGATGTTGCTGAAGTGAGAACGGCTTTGAATGCAGTAAAGGTGGAGAGCGAAAAACTACAGAAAGAATTAATGAATGGATTATATAGTGAGATGAGGCAGTTAAGGATGGAGAGAGAGGTGTTGATGGAACAAGCCGATGGAATTGTAGACGAGGCCCTTAGATTGAAGAAAGAGAGTGAAAAGCTGTTGAGGGAAGATGCTAGAAAGAAAGTTGATGAACTGGAAGAGAGTGTGGATATCATTGAGAACGAGTACAACAAGATATGGGAAAGGATAGATGATATTGATGATGCCATTTTAAAGAAAGAGACAACAACACTGAGTTTTGGGGTTAGGGAGCTTATTTTCATTGAAAGAGAGTGTGTAGAGTTGGTTAAAGGCTTCAACCGAGAACTGAAGCAAAAAAGTTTTGAGAGGTAATTTCCGCGTTACCTATTTACTAAGAATTTGGTTACATTTGATTGTTATAAGGTTTTCTATTTGCAAGATTGTTCTGTGCTTTTATCTTATTGCGTGCCTGCTAGTGGTGATGGTAAAAGTGGTAGCTTATACTTGCAAGATTACCAATGATCTTGTTTATACACTTGCACTTAGTTAAAGTATATCTTTTTGCTGGTGTTTTTTATATATCTTTGTCATGTATATGCTCTCTGTTTCTCCCGCTGACATATATATGTTTCACTTACAAGATCATTTGATTTTCCGATTGTAGTGTTCCTGAAAGCTCCATTACAAAACTCTCGAGGTCTGAGATTAAGCAGGAATTAGAGAACGCTCAAAGAAAGCACTTGGAACAAATGATACTGCCTACTATTTTGGAACTGGAGGAGGTTGATCCCTTTTTTGATCGTGATACAGTGGATTTTTCTCTCCGCATCAAAAACCGCCTTGATGATTCGAAAAAGCTGCAGAAAGATCTTCAGAATCGGATCAGAGAACGAATGAAAAAGTTTGGTGAAGAAAAGTTTTTTGTTCAAAAAACACCAGAAGGTGAAGCTGTCAAGGGATATCCTGAAGCTGAGGTGAAATGGATGTTTGGAGAAAAGGAAGTGGTTGTTCCGAAAGCTATCCAGCTCCATCTACGCCATGGTTGGAAAAAGTGGCAGGAAGAAGCAAAGGCAGATTTGAAACAGAAACTTTTAGGAGATGTTGAGTTTGGTAAACAATATATTGCCCAGAGACAGGTAACTTTTGGCTTATGATATTAAAATTCACTAGCCCACCAATATGTGGTTTGTTTATAATGGTGGATGTATTTCCCACGAAGAATGGAACAACGTTTATAGAGTTTTGCATAGTAGATAAATCACTATCCGAGTCTTGTGAATTAGCATGACTAACTAGTAGATGTGTATACTCTGGTGATGGTTTTCATATTGATCATTTCAGCAAATTAGTTAATGATTTTTATATTCTGAAGGAACAAGTTCTCTTGGATCGTGATAGAGTTGTTTCAAAGACTTGGTATAATGAAGACAAAAATAGGTGGGAGATGGACCCTATGGCTGTTCCATATGCTGTTTCCAGGAAGCTGATTAACAGTGCCAGGATTCGGCATGATTATGGTGTAATGTATGTTGCACTGAAAGGAGATGACAAGGAGTATTTCGTTGACATCAAGGTTGACCATTTAATGTCGTAACATATCTGATGGATTCGAAGTTCAGGTTTCTAATTCTTATATATGGTTGTAGGAATATGAGATGATATTTGAGAAATTTGGAGGATTTGATGCTCTATATCTCAAAATGCTTGCTTGTGGAATCTCAACTTCTGTTCATCTGATGTGGATACCCATGTCAGAGCTAAGTCTTCAACAACAGTTTTTGTTGGTTACAAGGGTGGTTTCCCGAGTCTTTACCGCATTGAGGCAGACTCAAGTTGTATCAAAAGCGAAAGATATTGCATTAGAGAGAATAAGAAATATAAATGATGACATTATGATGACGATCGTGTTTCCAGTTATTGAACTTATCGTTCCATATCAGGTATTACTTTACTCTCTCTGGATATTTTTCTCTGTTTCCTGAGTCTATATATATATATATATATGTTCTTTTCTCAGTTTCTAACTTCTTTTTCTTTGATACAGTTAAAGCTGCGTCTGGGAATGGCTTACCCGGAAGAAATGGAACAGGCAATTGGCTCAACATGGTTTTTGCATTGGCAGTCTGAGTCAGAAATGAACTTTAGGTCCCGCAATAAAGGAGATTTTCAGTGGTTTCTCTGGTTTCTGATTCGAACTTCTGTATATGGGTTTGTTTTGTATCATGTTTTCCGCTTTTTGAAAAGAAAGGTGCCAAGACTTCTTGGCTATGGACCCATCCGTCGAGATCCAAACGTGCGGAAATTTTGGAGAGTGGTATGCAGCTTTTCTTTCTGCTTATGCTTTCTTTACCAACGCTCTAAATTTTCAGTTAGCCAGTATAACATCGATCATGATTGTTTATAATTCAGGCTTCAGACAGTTACAGTTGATCACTAAATTCCTATTTATTTGTTTTGCAGAAATCATATTTTACTTATAGAAAAAGGAGAATCAAACAAAAGAGAAAGGCTGGAATCGACCCTATAAAAACTGCATTCGACAGAATGAAGAGAGTGAAAAATCCACCGATACCATTAAAAAACTTTGCTAGTATTGAGTCTATGAGAGAAGAAATCAACGAGGTTGTGGCATTTTTACAGAATCCAAAGGCATTTCAGGAGATGGGTGCCCGCGCACCTCGGGTATGTTGCTTTATGGTTGTATGTATCCTGTGAGACAGTTTCCAATTGTAAGCATGCTTATTCGCATTGCAGGGAGTTCTTATTGTGGGTGAGAGAGGTACGGGAAAGACGTCACTGGCACTCGCTATAGCAGCTGAAGCAAGAGTTCCTGTTGTCAATGTTGAAGCTCAAGAGTTGGAGGCTGGACTATGGGTTGGTCAAAGTGCAGCGAATGTCAGGGAGCTCTTTCAAACTGCAAGAGACTTGGTTAGCTGCTTTGCCTCAAATTGTTTTGTTGATTCATTATTTACATAATTTAAAATTCTTAGTTCTCACGATAACCAGGTTCCGAGTCTTATGTAACATTAGTTTCGATGTCATTTGATGTTTGGATGTTTACTACTGTGATGACTAGGCACCTGTAATCATATTTGTGGAGGATTTTGACCTCTTTGCTGGTGTACGTGGGAAGTTTGTACATACAAAACAGCAAGATCATGAATCGTTCATTAATCAGCTTCTAGTCGAACTAGATGGGTAAGAGGCAATTTCTTTTTTAATTGAAAAAGACTGATTTCACAGCATTCATAGCAGTTACTTAAAGTATTGCATTTGATGCAATAGGAAGTGGTCCATATGAAACCGAAGTAGCTTCTCCTTTTTCCAGTTGACATTTGTGATGTCATTCCAATTTAAATATTGGACTTCTGCAGCTTTGAGAAACAGGATGGCGTAGTTTTGATGGCTACAACACGAAATCATAAGCAAATTGACGAAGCGTTGAGAAGGCCAGGTCGTATGGATAGAGTATTCCATCTTCAAAGCCCAACTGAAATGGAAAGGGAGAGAATTTTACATAATGCCGCAGAAGAAACCATGGATAGAGAACTCATTGAACTAGTGGATTGGCGTAAGGTGATCTTAAACTGTGCACCTTCAAATTTTTGATGAATCATTTATGTTTTGGTTGTGATTTATCGTATTGTGTTTTTTCTCTATTGCTCTCTCGTTTATCTCTTCCTAGTTCTGTAATTTCTGGTTCCACTATCTCGTTAGTTAACAGCTGATTGTTACAGGTTTCCGAGAAGACAACTTTATTACGACCGATAGAATTGAAACTTGTTCCGATGGCTCTTGAAAGTAGCGCCTTCAGGAACAAATTTCTAGACACTGATGAACTTCTGAGTTACGTTAGCTGGTTTGCGGTGAGAATTTCTCAACTTCTTCGCCTATGGTCAAACCAGTTTTTGTTCATTTCTAAATTTGGTCTCATTAGGTGTTTTCTGTCTTTTCTCTGACAGACGTTTAGCCATTTAGTGCCTTCATGGTTGCGAAAAACTAAAGTTGCAAACTCAATTGGAAAAATGCTTGTGAATCATCTTGGACTCAACTTAACCAAAGAAGACTTGGAGAATGTGGTTGATTTGATGGAACCATATGGACAAATAAGCAATGGAATAGAACTTTTGAATCCTCCTGTTGATTGGACGAGGGAGACAAAATTCCCACATGCTGTCTGGGCAGCTGGCCGTGCTCTCATTGTGCTTCTTATACCAAACTTCGATGTTGTGGACAATCTTTGGCTTGAGCCTACTTCCTGGGAAGGAATTGGGTGCACAAAAATCACCAAGGTCACAAGGGGAGGCTCTGCGATTGGGAATACGGAATCAAGATCATATCTTGAAAAGAAGCTCGTTTTCTGCTTTGGCTCTCACATTGCGTCCCAAATGCTTCTTCCTCCTGGAGAAGAAAATTTTCTTTCGTCTTCAGAAATAACTCAAGCGCAGGAGGTAAACATTTTCTCCTCTTTTGGAGTATGCTGTCGTCTACACACTTAGTGGTTCGTTAGCTTATGATCATTAATTTGTGTCTTGCAAAAGATTGCAACACGTATGGTGCTTCAATATGGCTGGGGACCCGATGACAGTCCTGCAGTATACTATGCTACTAATGCGGTAACCTTCTTTCTTATATTTGAATTTGGTATAACATTTAACCTCCAAGATTAAATGTCTGATACCTCATAACATGATAATTCGATCATACATGCAATTTTCCATTTCATTCTAATGTCTCATCTGATCACTTGATTGCTTTTATACTTCTATTCTGTTTTGGTCAATTTGATTTGATCAATCAGGTTTCAGCTTTAAGTATGGGGAACAATCACGAATATGAAATGGCTAGTAAAGTCGAAAAGGTTTGTTCTGCTCTAGTACCTCTCTAGCATTTGCAATTTTCAAGCATTGTCCAAGGCTATATGTGGAAGCCTCTCTGATATCATCTCATTTCTCTGCAGATCTATGAGTTAGCATACGAAAAGGCAAAAGGTATGCTCCTTAAAAATCGACGTGTCCTTGAGAAAATCACTGAGGAGCTACTCGAATTTGAAATCTTAACTCAAAAGGTAAGATCTTCACGTTGTTTGTATCATTGCACAACCAAATATTAGACTGAAGGATGTTTCAGACAACTTCTGCATATAAACTGTTATCAATTTGGTTTCCTCGTATGGTTTGCAGGATCTGGAAAGACTTATTCATGAGAATGGCGGGATTCAGGAGAAGGAACCTTTCTTTCTCTCAGGAACCAATTACAACGAGGCAAGTATTACGACCATCAATCCATTTTTCACAAAAGCTGCATGTAGTAGGAAACGATGAACCCTTTTCTATTCACGTCTTTCTTAAACATGAACTATCATATGGTTAATTCTGTATGACTACCACATATTTTCATCAGTAAATCGAAAACTCTTTTAGAAGTTCTCATACAAGTTCAAGGGTCTCCAGGTTGATTTCTTTCTTTATCATCCCACAAAAAGCTAATCTTCTGTCTGCTTACAATCTCTGGTTTGGTTGCTTTCTCCTGTTTGCAGTCATTAGCAAAGAGCTTCCTTGATGCTGGTGATCCGCCAGAAACTATACTACTTAATGCACCAACCTCCTAATTAGCCAGGAAGATGATTGAATACTTTGATGATAAAGTTTCTTGCAGATACAGGAGTAAATTTATTGGCAACCAGTTTTGTTTTTGTTCTAGTGGTCACCAGATAAGCCACAGGAGATTTAGTTAGTCTTTCAAGTTTGAGACTTCAGATTCATATTTACATAACCTTCTCAATTGTAAAACTCTTATCTTTATATATATTACTAAATACTAGTACTAATTTGAGTCACTAGAAAGCTTTGAAGAAATGAATGATAGGAATGTTTGACAAAAATGTTTATGGTGGGCCGAGTCGTAGGCGATAAAAGACTCTTCAGTTTCTAGAAACAGAACAGAACAACAGAAAATGCAACGAAGGAAGAACGAAATTTCAAATCGATTTCAACGTTAATAAAAAGCTGAACTTTTTTTTTTTTTCTATCATCGAGAAAACTTTTCATCAATTTTTCTCGGGAATATTTTGGGGGGGACGTATATTCGAATTCATGGTGAAACTGAACCCGAGTTTCTGGGTTCTCTTCTTCTCAATCGCGCTTATTTCAACTCAAATTAAAGGTTCGTTTGGATCCAGATCAACTAAGGAAGCTTACGTCACACTTTTGTATGGAGATGAGTTCTTATTGGGAGTTAGGGTATTGGGGAAATCGATTCGAGACACTGGATCAAAGAAAGATATGGTCGTTTTGGTCTCTGATGGTGTTTCCGAATACTCTAAGAAGCTACTCAAGGTTTTGGGCTCTAACCTTTCTATTCCTAGACATTTAAAGATCTAAAAAAACAAGGCTTTCCATTTTCGTCAGATCACATGATCATAGTGTTTTTGATTTGAGTAATTTGAATCCTATCATTCCTTTGTTGAGTTCTGATAATATTCTCTTTCTTAAGCTTAAGTTAGATCTATTTCACTGCTCTTGTATTGCTAAAGACTAAGAGTTTTATTATGTAGGCTGATGGATGGAAAGTAGATAAAATTAGTTTACTGGCAAATCCAAACCAAGTTCATCCAAAGAGATTCTGGGGTGTTTATACAAAGTTGAAAATATTTAATATGACTGATTACAATAAAGGTAAGTATTTAGTGTCTCGCTATCCTAGAGCTTTCTCTTATGTTTGTGTTGTGTTTACGTGTGTTTTTTTTGTCACAGTTGTGTATCTTGATGCTGATACTATTGTGGTAAAGAACATTGATGATCTGTTTAAGTGCTCTAAGTTCTGCGCTAATTTGAAGCACTCTGAGAGACTGAACTCTGGAGTCATGGTCGTTGAACCCTCTGAAGCTTTATTTAATGATATGATAAAAAAAGTGAAGACTTTGTCATCTTATACTGGTGGAGATCAAGGGTTCTTGAATTCGTATTATCCAGACTTTCCGAATGCTCGTGTTTTTGATCCTACTTTATCCCCTGAGGTTATGAAAACTAGACCGGTTCCTAAAATGGAAAGGCTATCTACGTTGTACAATGCAGATGTTGGTCTTTATATGCTTGCTAACAAGGTAAATAACTGTGAGTTGCAAGCTAATATTACTTTGATTTCATGTCTCCTGCTGTTACTTTTTGTCTTTCCCTAATACAAGTGATGTAAGCTTGAATGTGTGTGGCGAATATAGGATTAGTTTTGATTATTTGCAAGCTTAAGTTTCTCATTATTATGCAGTGGATGGTTGATGACAGCAAACTTCACATTATTCACTACACTCTCGGCCCTCTTAAGCCTTGGGACTGGTGGACAGCATGGCTCGTTAAACCTGTTGAGGCGTGGCATGTAGGTTTTCTTGTTCGTAGATGTACACTTTTCACATCATTTCTGTGAAATTCAAGTTCTATCGAGTGAGTTTCTAATTTAAGTTTCACATGGACATCTCCAGAGCATTAGGGTAAGGCTTGAGGAGACTCTTCCTGGAACTGGAGGTGGAAAAGCCCCAAATGATGAATTCATTGTCAAGTTCCTTTTCTTGTTACCACTTTGTGGGATTTTGTTCTGCTTTTATCGTTCCTTAAAGGTTAGACTTCTTGTTGCACCCAACCATTTCTTTCGTCTCAGTCAAATTCACCTTGGATCTCCATTTCATATTTTGTCCTCTACTTTCTGTTGCAGGGACGTGACTTTTTGGGTTCATTGTGCAGGAGCTCATTATGCCTTCAGATCAGACATATTTATTACAAAATTAGATCTAATGGAACAGTTGGTTATAGTGGTGTTTCACCATTGTCTACCATGAATTCCAACTATCAAGTTAGTCTTCATTTCCAGATCTTTTTTTTATCACATATTTGCTCATTGACGTGCCTTTTTGCTTTTCTAAATGCTAGGTCTAATGTTAAATCTTTTGTTTATCGCTACAGCTCCACACTGGCACGCACTCTAAGGTTCCTCAATACTTGGGAGCATTTTCAGTTGTAGTCTGTTTTGTGGCCGTTTTGATATCCATTGGAGTTTCCTTCATGATTGTGCCAAGGCAAATCATGCCATGGACTGGCTTGATTTTGATATACGAGTGGACATTTACAATCTTCTTCCTTTTATTTGGTAGCTTTCTACTTCTAGTGTATCAATATGGCAAGAAAATCGCAATTCAAACAGGATCTCTTTCGCCACAAATAGAATCATCACTGGAAGATTCTGAAAAAGGTATTGACATGTTGAAAACATAATGTTTATATATGTGGCGTTCTATGCAAAACTTTAACATGTATTTTTCCACATTTTTTCTCTCTTTCACCAAGTCTTATTCTTTGAGCTATATAGCCACAGAGATACAAATGTCCTGTTCATTTACTTTTCGTTTTCTACTAACTTTTTCTGAAAAATTAACAGTTCATCAGCGGGCAGATACGTCTTATGACTTGACTACATGGTATTATGGATTAGGGATAATATTTTTGGCTTTTGCTGCCATTTCATTGCCCTACATATTAGGTGTCACCGCTTTATTTGTAAGGTAAATTTCTTCATCTTGGCTGCATCAGTAGCATCAAGTATGACCTTGTTTCAACATCGATCTTATGACAATTAAATCTTAAATAAATCACTTGTATATGTTTATCTGTTCTGTACTTCTTTTGTCTTTTCTTCTTAAAGTTGACTGTATGTTATTTCTTTCCTTTAGTTACCTGTAACGAATGAATCATTTTTTTAGGAGTGTGTTCATATGTTGTTCAGTTTCATGAATTGTTCTTAATTCATCACGCCTTTCCACTGGTTTATATACTGACTTGCCTGTTTCTTGTACGTTATTGAGCAGGTTGGGTCTGATGATAGCCGTAGCCATGGTTTTAGTTTCGTTCATGACTTATGCTGCAGAGCACCTCGCAATTAGATGGTTCCTCAAAGGTCTAGAAGACCGTGACACAATGAGATCAAAGTCAATCTGCTTCATCTGCTGACAAAACACACACACACACATCAAAACTGGTCACAGTGTAACTCACAACACAACTTCTGATCTCGATATTCTGTTAGGACAAGTTTTGTTCTTCTTGTGAATTCATTAGTATTTGTTTGTTCTCTCTATATGATTTTAGTTATGACGAATGAGAAAATCGTAATAAAGTTAAATTGGCACATTCACCACATACTTGTAATCGGGGTAGGCGCCGCCTAGGCGCTAAGCGGATACTGTCCAACTTGATTTTAGTGTACTTGGATGCATTAAGAGGATACTATAGTAAGATGGTTGAAGCTGTAATTAGGTAGATGTAGTTAGACGGTTGAAGGGGTAATTAGGCGATTTATTTGATTATGTATTCATGTTGTTACAAGTAGTTTTATTTGAATTGTGAAATGGAAACATTACATGAAAAGCTTAAAAAGGCAAAGTCCTGTAGAAATAAATCTCCATCTCTCCAGAATACTTCTTCGATAGCAACTTATTTTTGGTATAGTCGTTGGTCATACTGATACTCGTTGTATCAACACCATTAAAGTAGGAAAACTTGTAATATTCATTGGTTTTATGAATGGTGAACTTACTGGCATTGCGTGACTTAGTTCCATTCAAGACTACTTCACCTTCTAATGTTGAAGGGTTAAACGGAGCAACTCTCCAATACCCGGATTCTCGGCAGGGACTTCGATTTACGAACTTGATCTTCAGTTCAGCTGATTCATGTACGACAGTATCTGGTTTTGATAATATGAACATAACTGGTGTTGGTGCTATAGTTGGTCTGGTGAACATTATTGGTTGTTGTGGGCATGTCTTGTTGTCTGATGATGCCAAATTCATACGGCAAATCCACATATTGTAGTCTGGATCCATGAAGCTGATGTAATATGGAACATTGGGCTTAACTGGCTCTCCTTCGTATGCATAAACCACGTCGGTCCCTTCACCAAGAACGCCAGATGTTGCTGTTATTGCAATGACCACGAAACAGGTCAGTATCAATCCGAAGCTCTTCATCTTTCTCTTGCTTCTGTTTTTCTTGCTTTTGTGTGTTCTGTTCTCTTGCTAAGTTCTATTTATAGAATTTTGGGATCTAATGGTTTCTCAAAGTCAATACTCAATTCGTTTTCTTTGTCATCTTCTTTCTACTCCACATGTTTGACTTTTTATTATTATTTGTTAAAACTCATCACATGTTGAGCTGGCGTCTTAAGCTTCTCAGCATTGCTGCTTTCTTCCTTACAATTTGGATCTAGATCACCATGGATCTTTCCACTTCCCACGTGTATCAGATATAGTGGTCAATGAATACACCATAGTATTCAGAGTTGATGTCTATAGGTCTGAGAAAATATATTCAAGGGATTCAGTTGAAACAATTGTGTTTTGGGAGAAAGGAAGTTTATGGCGTTATTGATGCAACAATCATTGCAATATAGGTAAGGAGAAATTTGATAAAATGGATTTTAAGATGCATGTTGAGGGGTGGCCTAAGCGGTTGTGCCAAGCTTTCAGGGTGAGGGATGGTGAGGAGGAGGCAAAAGACGCAGAAAGAATGGTAAGGAAACCGGCCATATATACAGTCAAGCTCTAGATTTGCCTTGAAACAACTGGCCCCAAGCTGAGATCCTTCAGCTGAAAGTGTGCAGGAGAAAATTCAAGCTGTACATCGTTAGATTTACACGCCGATAGACAGGGTTTAAGTTCTTATGTATATGTGTGGGACAGAGAGAACACTATTCAGTTGCAGAGGAGAAATTTGAGAGGTAAGAGATAGCGAATCCGTATGAGTGGTGGGGTGACCTGAGCCATCTCCGAGGACAGCCTCATCATCTCTATGATAAGGATGGTGCAATGCAAGATTGTTGAGATCGCTTGTTATATGGTGAGTGGCACCATTGTCAAGGATCCAACTGTTTGGTGAATGAAGTGCAACATTTGCTGCAGGCTGCCAAGAAGGTGTGGGCTTCTGGTAGTTGTTGGAGGAGAAATCAAATCGTGTGCTGGCAGGCAAGCTGAGGACACCTCTTAGTACTGTAACCAAAGTTGCCACAGAGCTGACACTTTTCCTGATGACCACGGGATTGGCGAGTGTCAGACTTGGAGAATGAATGTGAGATTCTGTGCAGAAAGATTGAAGCTAGAAATCGTAAAGAATAAGGAGAGAAGAAGAGTTTGAATTCGTAGAGAGAGAGTTGGAGAACAGAAGAGTCTTCTTAACTCAAAATGGAACATGGTTACAAACTATTTAAAGCTAGACACAAAGAACTAACTAGTTACAACCTAAAGAGCGTAGAGGACAAAACAATGTAACATGTCATGGTATCAGAGCCGTATAAGCATGCATCATGATAATGCGTCTTTTGTGGTGCTTCAAGATAGGGTCAATCCACTCGTTGCTAATTGGTTTTAAGTTGGAGTCTCTTAATTTATCAGTGTTCTTTGTTTGGTCATACACGTGAAAATCGTAGATAAAGTTGACTTTTTTTGAATACGAATATAAGTTTAACAATTAGTTTTATTTGATCATATATATAAATGTGTGTGTTGTTACAAGTACTTTTATTTCAACGTGAAATGAAAACATTACAATACATGAAAGGAAACATATGGCTTAATAAGGCAAATTCTTGTAGAAATAAATCTCCATCTCTCCAGAATACTTCTTCGATAGCAACTTATCCTTCATATATTCGTTACTTAAACTGATACTCGTTGTATCAACTCCATTAAAGTAAGAAAACTTGTAATATTCATTAGTTGTATGAATGGTGAACTTACCAGCATTCTGTGATGTAGTTCCATATAAGACTACTTCACCTTCTAAAGTTGATGGGCTAAACGGAGCAACTCTCCAATAGCCGGAGTATCCACAAGGATCTGGACTTACGAACTTAATCTTCACTTCGGCTGATTCATGGACAACAGTATCTGGTTTTATTAATTCGAACATTACTGCTGTTGGTGCTATAGTTGGTCTGGTAAGCATTATTGGTTGTTGTGGACATGTCTTGTTGCTTGATGATGCATAGTTCATACGACAAATCCACATGTTGTAGTCTGGATCCATAAAACTGATGTAATATGGAACGTTGGGCTTAACTGGCTCTCCTTCATATGCATAAACTACATCGGTTCCTTCACCAAGAACACCACTTGTTGTTGTTATTAGAACGACCAAAAAACAGGTTATTATCAATCTAAACGTTTTCATCTTTCTCTTGTTTTTGAGTTGTTTGCTTTTTGTGTTCTCTTGGTATGTTCTATTTATAGAGATTTGGGATCTAATGGGTTCTCAAAGTCTATACTCATTCTTTTTGACTTTTTGTTTGTCTTTAGACTCATCACATGTTGATCTGGCATCTTAAGCTTCTAAACATTGCTGTTTTTTTTCCTTACAATTTGGATCTAAATCACCATGGATCTTTCTCAAAGCAACCTACTAGTTAAGAAATGATTAAACTCTCTCTCCCTCCACTATGTTAAATGTCAAGTAATTTCAATCTAATGTGATTCTTTATATATGACATTTTGAGATGGTTATATTAGTGGCAGTGATACAGCCTCACACCACCCTGGTTCGAATCTAAACAATTAGTTTTGAGTTGGAAACCCATAATCTAATATGGTATCAGAGTCCACGATCTACACTGTCCAGCCCGATCATACCAAAGTTGGTCCAATTATCGACAAATCAGACTCAAATTGGTGCCGTCGATCCATCCGCGAATATATCAAGATTAATGGCCAGAGAGCCATCATCTCGAGGGGGCGTATTAGGGAATAACATCCCTCTTTCCTAACTAGTATATATAAGATATGAGCCTCTCCACTTATTGCCAATTGGTTTTGAATTGGAAGCCCATAATCTAATATTAGTTTATCTTGACAATCTTATACTACTATTTGGAAGTTTAGTTTTGGAAATGGAAGCTCACTTTAATTTTTATCATAAGTAGACTCAAAAGTTCAAAACTAATGGGCGAAATTGACCAATATAAGTCGTCAATGACTTGTACAAATTTGTAATGTCTTTATTCTGTTACAAGCTAACTTACAACACAACTTGCGATCTCTTTATTCTGTTAGGGTAACACTGAGTTTCGTTCATCCTTGTGAATTACTACATCATTGTTATTTCTTAAAACACATCAAAAGTCGTCAGAATGTAACTTAAGACAAAACTTGTGATCTCTTTGTTCTGTTAGGATAACTCTGAGCTTTGTTCTTTTTTGTGTTATGATATATCAAACATAGAAGATAAAGTTGGTTTCATATGATTACGTAATTCATACATATCATTACATTACAAGTAGTTTTATTCAACTGTGAAATGAAAACATTACAGTAAAAAGCAAACATATGCCTTATTCAAGATATTCTAGATTTCTGTAGAAGTAAATCTCCATTATACCAAACATCTTCATCGATAGCAACCTATATTTACCACCTCGATCGAGAGATAAACTGATTCTTGTTATATCGACACCATTATAATGGTAATCTAACTCGAAATACTCATTGTTTTTATGAATGGTGAAGGTACTGGCATTGCACTTAGATCCCTTCAAGAGTACTTCACCATCAGTAGTTGTTGAGTTGAATGGAACTACTCTCCAAAATCCATATCCATGGCAAGGTTGGGGATTTACAAACTTAATCTTAAGTGGGGCTGATTCACGTACAACAGTATCTGGTTTTGATAATATAAACATAACTTGTGTAGGCATTGTTATACTTGGATTTGTGTACATTACCGGTTGTTGTGGACATGTCTTGTTGTCTAATGATCCCCAATTCAGTCTGCAAATCCACATTTTGTATTCTGATGTCATGAAGCTGATGTAATATGGAACGTTGGGCTTCAATGCTTCTCCTGTTGAGTCATAAACTGTGTCGTTTCCTTCACCAACAACTCCAGATGTTGTTGTTATTGCAATGACCAAAAAAGTGATCATTATCAATCTGAATGTTTTCATCTTTGTCTCTTTTTCTGATTTCTCTTGCTTTGTGTGTTCTTGTGAGCTAAGTTCTTTTTATAGAGGTTTGGGATCTAATGGTTTTTCATAGTCAATACTCATGTTTGAATTTTTCTTATATATATTATTTGTTAGACTCATCACATGTTGAGCTGGCGTCTTAAGCTTGTAAACATTGCGGCTTTTTTCCTTACAACTTGGATCTGGATCACCATGGATCTTTCTCAAAGCAATCTACTAGTTATGAAATGATTCAGCTCTCTCTACACAAGTTTATAATATGTTAAAGTTCATGTGATTTCAATCTAATTTGACCCCTTATATATGACCGTTTGAGATTGTTGTGTTAGTTCATCTTGACAATCTTGTACTACTATTTGCATAAACTATTAGAATATGGGCTTCCAACTCAAAACTAATTGGCATGAATGAGCCTCATATTTCATATATCTTAGAGAATATCCCTTCCAACTTCCTATATGAGATGGTATTCTCTAATACGCCTCCTCGAGATAACGGCTATTTGGCCATTGATCTCGATATGTTCGGAGATGAATCGACGACACTAATTTTAAGTCTGAATTGTCGATAATTGGACCAGCTATGGGTCGTATCGGGTTGGATAGCGTAGATCGTGGGCTCTGATACCATATTAGAATATGAGCTTCCAAAACTCAAAACCAACTGGCAATGGAGATGTCCATATCTTATATATAGTAGAGAGGATCCCTTCCAACTTCCGATGTGAGATATATTCCCTAGGGCCTCTCCACTCATTGTCAATTGGTTTTGAGTTGGAAACCCATATTCTAATATGGTATCATAACCCACAATCCACATTTTCCAACCCGATCCAACCCAAAAAGTGGTCCAACTATCGACAAGCCAGACCCGAAATTGGTGCCGTCAATCGATCCCCGAACATACGAGATTAATGATAAGAGAACCATCATCTCAAAGGGGCTTATTAGGGAATATATCACACATCGGAAGTTAAAAAGGATCCTCTCTACTATATATAAGATATGGACTTCTCCATTCATTGCCAATTAGTTTTGAGTTGGAAGCCCCTATTCTAATATAAAACTCACCTTCACTTTTTTGTCAATAGTTGGATTGACAAAATCTGTGTAACATATGTAACAATTAACCACTTGACTGAAAATAGCCTTACCTTCATTCTTATCCAAAGAGACTGAATAAAACAGCTTCAAAGTCAAAACTAGTGGGCAAGAATATTTACCCACATTCCTTTATATCATTCAGTGTTTTAATTCAATCCACTTCCCACTTAGGAGATTTATCTCACATATACTCGGTCAATTACTTAAAGTACAAACTTGTGATTTCTTTATTCTGTTACAATCTAACTTACAACACAACTTGTGATCTCTTTATTCTGTTAGGACAACACTGAGTTTTGTTCTTTCTTGTGTTATTATTATTATACCAGTCCATTATTATTTCTAAATGATTTTGGTCATGACGAATGAGAACATCGTCACAATGTAACAAAAGTAACACATCAAAAGTCGATCGTCGGAATCTAACTTACAACACAACTTGTGACCTCTTTAGTTCTATTAGGAGAACTCTGAGTTTTGTTGTTTTTTGTGTTATAACTACTTACGCTACCGTCGGTTCCCATAGATTACAAAACCGATGATAATCGGCGGGATCTACTTTATTTAATAAAATAAATTAAAAACATTTTAAATTTTAAAACTGTCGATTATCGTTGGTTCTTCAATCGACGGCAACTGACATACCCTTTCTGCGCTAATAAAATAAAATAACTATAATATATATTTATTTTCTAACGTTTTCCGTTAGTTGTTAACCAACAGTAACCGACAGAAACTTTGTTGTCGTCGGTTGTAGCACCTACAGAAACCGACGGTTCTGTTTTCCGATGACAACCGACAAAAGTCAAATTTCTTGTTGTTTTTCATCGATTGTCATATCGGAGATTTTACCAACAGCAAAAACCGATCAGATTTGTTATCGGTTTTGGCCCTATTTTCTTGTAGTGCTTACAACACAACTTGTGACCTCTTTTGTTCTGTTAGGAGAACTCTGAGTTTTGTTGTTTTTTGTGTTATGATCCGAAGATAGTAAATATAGTTGGTTTCATATGATTACACAATTCATATATATCGTTACTACTTACAAATAGTTTTATTCATATATGAAAACATTACATTACAAAGCCAGTAAAAAGGAAAGATAAGAGCCTTATTCTAGATATTCTAGATTCTTATAGAAATAAATCTCCATTATACCAGACATCTTCATCGATAGC
Source organism: Lepidium aucheri (assembly GCA_900406435.1). Taxonomy (NCBI): domain Eukaryota; kingdom Viridiplantae; phylum Streptophyta; class Magnoliopsida; order Brassicales; family Brassicaceae; genus Lepidium; species Lepidium aucheri. The sequence goes on from OVBA01000173.1 coordinate 28,512, forward strand.
AACCTTTTACTGCCACTTGGATCATCGTTAGCTAAACTGATTCTCGTTATATCAACACCATTATCATAATCTAACTCGAAGTATTCGTTATTCTTATGAATGGTGAAGATACTGGCATTGCTGAACTTAGATCCATTCAGAACAACTTCACCATCTAAAGTTGTTGAGTTGAATGGAACTACTCTCCAAAACCCTGACTCTTTACAAGGTTGAGGATTTACAAACTTAATCTTAAGTGGAGCTGATTCACGCACAACAGTATCTGGTTTTGATAATATAAACACAACTTGTGTAGGCATTGTTATACTCGGATTGGTGAACATTACCGGTTGTTGTGGGCATGTGTTGTTGTCTAATGATCCCCAATTCAGTCGACAAATCCACATGTTGTAATCTGATGTCATGAAGCTGATGTAATATGGAACATTGGGCTTCAATGCTTCTCCTGTTGAGTCATAAACTGTGTCGTTTCCTTCACCAACAACACCAGATGTTGTTGTTACTGCAATGACCAAAAAACAGGTCATTATCAATTTGAGTCTCTTCATCTTTGTCTCTTTTTCTGATTTCTCTTGCTTTATGTGTTCTCCTGCTAAGTTCTTTTTATGGAGATTTGAGATCTAATGGTTTCTCATAGTCAATACTCATTCTTTTTCTTCGTCATCTCCACATGTTTGACTTTTTATCACATGTTGAGCTGGCTTCTTAAGCTTCTAAACATTGTTACTTTTTTCCTTACAATTTGGATCTGAATCACCATGGTTCTTTCTCAAAGCAACCTACTAATTAAAAAATGATTCAACTCTCTCTACACTATGTTGTATTTCATGTAATTTCATTCGAATGTGATTCCTTATATATGATTGAGATCTTGGTGTAAGTTCAGCTTGACAATTTTTTGTAAGCATAAAGCCTCACCTTCATTTCATTCTTATCCAAAGAGAATGAATAAAATAGCTTCAAATTCAAAACTAATGGGCAAGTTTGACCCACATTACTTTATACCATTCAATGCCTCAATTCATTCCACTTTATAGGAGATATAATATAAGTGTGGTCAATGACTTAGCGTGCAAAACTTGTGGCCTGTTTATTCTGTTAGGATAACATAGAGTTTTGTTCTTTCTTGTGAATTCATTATTATATCATTGTTATTTTGAATGATTTCGCCCATAACGAGAGAGGTAATCGCTACTATGTAAACATTTTACATTACAAAGCCACTAAAAAGGAAACATAGTAAATATAGTTGATATCATATGATTACATAGTAAATTATTCATCTTATCATTGATATCCGAAGATAGTAAATATAGTTTGTTTGTGCTCTCCTCGGCACAAATGAGTTAGTTCGAGGACAGAATCTAATAAAATTACCGAACAGGAAATGACGAGGTCAGAAACCGTTTTTTGATGTAAAGACTTTTGAGCTCGATTCGGTACAATGATATAGTTAAATACGGAAAGTATCCAGGTGAAAAAATTGTTCTCTCTGATGACGATTCGCCTCCCTTTTATAGGGTGTCGTACGATGCAAGTCGACGTCTCAGATGGATCTGGACCTAACTCGAATTGGGCTTGTTTATCATTGTAGTTACTAACGAGGCTAGAGCTTTAATTGGACTTGGGCTTGGACTTGAATGCGATTGTTTCCAGACGTAATTCTTAATGCGCCTAGGCTGTTGGGTAACCCCCAACATAGTTGGTTTCATATACATAATTCATATGTATCATTACAAGTAGTTTTATTCAACAGTGAAATGAAAATCTTACATTACAAAGCCAATAAAAAGAAAACATTTATATGCCTTATTCTAGATATTCTAGATTCTATTAGATTATGGGTTTCCAACTCAAAATTAATTGGCAATGAGTGGAGAGGCTCATATCTTATATATACTAAAGAGAATTCCTTCCAACTTTCGATGTAGGATATTATTCCCTAATACATTCCGTCGAGATGATGGTTCTTTGGCCATTAATCTCGACATGTTCGGAGATAGATCAACAGCACCAATTTTGGGTCTGGCTCGTCGATAGTAGGACCTACTTTGGACCAGATCGGATTGGACTGTGTGGATCGTGGGCTCTGATATCATATTAGATTATGGGCTTCCAACTGAAAACCAATTGGAAATGAGTGGAGAGCCTCACATCTTATATAAACTAGAGAGGATATCCTCCAACTTCCGATGTGGGATATTATTTTCTAATAGATTCTATATAAATAAATCTCCATTATCCCTCATTTTTAACGAATGCAACCTTCTTCTGCCACTTGGATCATAGTTAGCTAAACTAATACTAGTTATATCAACACCATTGTTGAAATCTATCTCGAAATATTCGTTACTCTTATGGATGGTGAAGGTACTAGCTAGCATTGCAGGACTTAGATCCATTCAAGACAACTTCACCATCTAAAGTTGTTGAGTTTGAATGAAACTACTCTCCAAAATCCAGAGTCTTGACAAGGTTGGGGATTAACAAACTTAATCTTAAGTGGAGCTGATTCACGTACAACACTATCTGGTTTTGATAATATAAACATAACTTGTGTAGGCATTGTTACACTTGGATTGGTGAACATTACCGGTTGTTGTGGGCATGTGTTGTTGTCTAATGATCCCCAATTCAGTCGACAAATCCACATGTTGTATCCTGATGTCATGAAGCTGATGTAATATGGAACGTTAGGCTTCAATGTTTTTCCTGTTGAGTCATTAAACTGTGTCGTTCCCTTCACCAACAACACCAAATGTTGTTGTTATTGCAATGACCAAAAAACATGTCATCATCAATCTGAATCTTTTCTTCTTTCTTCTTACGCTTTCTACGACTCCACATGTTGAAGTTGCTTGTTCAACTTGTAAGATTGCTGCTTTTTCCCTTACAATTTGGATCTTGATTACTGTTGATCATTCTCAAAGCAACCTACTAAACGTGATCAAAGTTTATAATATGTTAAGTTTCATGGACTTTGAATCTAAACGTGATTCACATGACCGTTTGAGATGGTTGATGTTTTGAGCCTAGTCTTGTTTAAACTCAGGTTCTGTAGTCGACTGTTGTATAGTTTTGACTTTTGAGACTAGTTCTGGTTTAAATTCAGGTTCGGTTTAGCTTTATCATCGGTTTGATAGGATTTATTTGGTTTGGTTTTGGTTTAATTTGGTTTCCATCTCTATCTCAACTGTTCTTTTGAGCAACGAAGCGATGATTGAAGCGAAAAACTGCTCTGTGGAGAGGAAAGCTTTGTTCTTAGTTTCCGATTCGAATGTTTGATTTTCCTTTATCTATGTACGCATGAAATTAGTGTAAGTTACTCTTAGCAGTAATCATCATCACTTGTTTATGGCGGCAAATGTGTTGTATCTTCAGCTTTCTTCTTCGAGTTTAGTCACTAGCGTCTTCAGAAGCAGATATTGTTCTATGAATTCCGATATTGATCTCTGCCCAATTATCGTGAGCCGTAGTTCCTTTGAGTGCCGTGCCTTCCGTGGTCCTGATTGGGAAGAGGAGCTCTTCCGTGACGAAAGGTTTCGATTTGAGTTCGGGAACCGTAAGAAGAAGAAGCCGTGGTGGTTAGACGATGATGACGATGATGATTATGATGGTTGGATGGGTGAAGGAGAAGAAGAGTGGAGTATGGTTTTTGAGGTAAAGCTTCTTCTTTTTGGAAAATTTCACAAATTGATAAATGGAGTTTTGATTAGTAAAGTTGCTCACTTTGAATTTATAATTTTGTTTGGTTTCTGTAGCTAAGTTGGGTTTTTTTTGTTCTAATTGCAGATATTTAGGTCTTTGAGTTGGATGCTTGCACCCATTGGCATATCGTTGCTTCTTGGAACAGATTCAAACGCGGGTTTAATGGCATTAGCAGTTCCTTTTGTTCAATCTGTGTTGTCTCTTGTGGTTAGTAAGGTCTGGAGCAGACCAAGCATTAGACCTAGAAGCAGAAGAGATTCATTTTCAAGATATGTGAGTGTAAGTGGTGCGAGAAGAAAGAAAGGTAGGCAAAAGGAAAACATGGGTGGTCGTGTGGATAAGGAAGGATACAAGTCATGGATGGTAGGAGATGCTGATTCTAACAGCATGGGTACTAGCTATGGAGGATGGGATGATTTAGACACGCAAAGGGAGACTAGAAATGGGATTCTATCAGAAGAGAATGTTCGTCCAAAACAGCAGTTTGAACAAAAGGCTAGTCGGCGGTGGAGAGTTAAGGAGAAGCCATTGTTCTTGAGGATGCTAATTGCTACCTTCCCCTTTTTGGGTTCATGGACCAAATTGCTATTTTGACAATGGAATTTATTTAGCTTGGAGTAGTATTGAGTTTTCACGCCGGTTTGAAAAGAAAAAGAGTTTCTCTCGCCATTTTCCTTCAAATGAAATCAATCTTCCTGGAATCCTAAAGGTTAGTTTTCATTTATCTTGGAACATAGTAGTTAGAATACACCTCTTACTTGTGATAACGATCCATATTCTTTAAGTTCATGCCTGTAATAGATTTGTATTTCTATAAATAAAAAAGGTGTAAGAGTTCTTGTTTGTACAGCCTAAGTAGTATCTTCAGTTTTTAATAGTCGATGATGGGGTACCAGATGCTACTGCTAACTCTTTTGTATGTGAGATCTAAGATTGCATACTCTTCTACTTTATCTAGTCAGGGAGCAATAGTGCTAGTAGAATATATGCTTGGACATTTCATTGGTTCACATGTTATATTATAACATTCAAAGGGTTCTTTATTATTCATAGTGATAGTAACCAATGGCTTTATGATAAGTATCTTTAGTGAAGACCTTTTTATGAATAAAGAACAATATCAGCTTATTGGAAGTTTTTAGTTAATCAGTGATATACAGTAATTAGATAACCTATAATATATTTTTCAGTAACCTTCATTGAATTATGCAGATTGTAGTTGAATCTGAGTTAGCTCTTTGGTTATTTCAAACTAAGTTTCACAAGCGTAGGACTATATATATTCCTATGAGCAGCACCCCTTACCTTAGTCTATATAAACTAGGTAGACACATATAATCTGAAGATGTTGTACTCATGGTATGCCTTAAGCCAGGTGATTTGCTTTTCTTGGAATCTTGTACAAGATAGATATGAGTTTTGAACCGACGAATATTGGAATATGCCAATTCTTTGTTCTCTGACAAACAAAACGAAAACATAATCTAGCAGGGGCTTTGTACATATCCTAAGCATTATCTTATTGCTTTTTCTTCTACACTTTATTGTCTGAATGTAGTTTTACGCTTCATGGTGATAAAGACTAACCCAAAACTAGATAAATAAGTAAGACCATTATGGAGAAGTAGGAGGATCGAACTTGTAGTGCTTGTCCACGAAAAGTGATACGTCCCAAGTGCAGCTAAGTCCCTTGGGAATGGTCACAAGGTCTCCTTCACCAAATTCTACAAACTCTGATGAACCTTTTAGATACACCTTCACTTTTCCCTTTACCAAATAGCATGTCTCTCTTTCTTCAAATACCAATGCATATTTTCCCGGCTGACAAGACCATCTATTTATCAGAAAGATTCATCATGTTATTACCAATATAATGAGGAATGGAACAAGTGCATATCTGTGTGGTTAGTAATAATAGAAGCAGACTATGCACATGTTTGATACTTACTTAGGCCATGACATGACTCCAAGGTCAGATAACCGTCTGCTTGAAGGGTTGTGTTCAATTACTATATTCATTTTGGAAGAAGAATAGGCGAGAATTCGGCTATGTTTCAATGCTATTAGATAGAACAGAAAGAAACAGTGAGGAAAAAAGATAGGAAGAATGTAGGTTTATGAGATGTATTTATATGGTGAAGGACAAAGTAGTTGGCCTGCATGTATATATAAAATAGGTGTGAATAAAGTGAATTCTTCTTTTTTCCTTCTGTGGAAAGGGATAATAGGAGAGAGGAATCTTTAAAGGAACACTTTGACCCAGAAAGGATATAAAGCAAAGTCAATAAATACATTCACTAAGCTACATTTTCTAGATAGTCATTCTAGAAGTAGATATCTCTGGTTTCCTACGTTTCTTTCACTTAATCTGATTAAGAAGGTTTCTCTAGAAGGAAAAAAATACTTGTTTGGTCTTTAAGGAAGCTTCAATGATGAAACACGACCGAGTCTCTAACCAGATTGACCCCTTTGTCTCTGCATCCACTATGCTTTCCCTTCCAAATACATTACGAGTGACCAAGTTTCTTGAGCTGAAACTCAGGCTAGTAGCAGGACAATGTAGCCACCATGTGAATTCAGGTATCTGGTTTGTGTAGCTTGAGATCAGCTACAACAAGTTGATAGATGATTCTTCTTCTGTGAAGAATGTTATCATATCCTCTGTATATTTATTAGTTAAATCTTTGGTTTTATGTGGTTTCCAGAATGTTTGACTGATTCTTCTGAGGAAGATACGTGATAAATGTGGACATTGATATGTGTAGCCCACCTCTAGTTTGGCTGCTTCCTCAACTGGCTCAGTTTGTTGTTTTATTAGAACATGTCATGGCATGTGCGGATTAGTCCTTTACTATATTCATTTCCTATATGTGTAGATACATGCATACATTCACAGATATATATATATATATATATATAATGACGTATTCTTGGATTTGCTTACTAGTATTTGCAATTTTCTGTCTCTCTGACAACAGTAATATGAACATCTGACAAAGAATGGAAGTTAGGGTAGACTGAAAACAAATATCCATGTGAACACCCTACTAATGGATTTGGAAACATGGTCTTGCTCTGGTTTGGTCTGATCATATACACATCAAAACCATTGTTCTGTCTTCCACCTTGTCTCATTCAATCTCAGATCTCCAAGATGGTTTCTAAAGGAAAAGCTTGGTGTTTGCTGAGATTCAAGCTTGATACACAGCACAAATGTCTGCAGAAGTTGATTGTCTATCGATTTTCATTTCAGGGGGCAAAGTCAAAGGTAGAGTCTCATAGACATTGATGCATTCTCATGTTGTTTTAAGAAAGTTCATAAGAATTGACTCTGAGTGCCATCAGATTTACACACTTCCAACAAAAATCCATTGCACCAAACAAAACTTGTATTCAATTAGCCTACATCTCTTGGGCCTTTGTAAATTTTGGGCTTATCATTAACTTTCATTTATTGGGCTTGTAAGCCATTCAATTTCAGGCCCGTTATTTATCTTTAAAACATTTAATATAAAAATCACCTTAATTTTACAGAAATTTGTATTCAATTTAATTTCCAATGGTCCTAAAATTTTTTGTTTTGGAATGGACATTATTCATTTTCACTTTATAAGTTGTGAAATAAAGAAATTAATATTTTTACATATGTAGGGTAAATAAAGAATTAAATAGCCGGAAAAGGTTGGTTGACTTAGAAATAAAAATTTACTATTTGTTTCTGTATTTTGGAAAAATTATAAAAATGTAGTTGGATTGGGTAGCTTCATCATGTTAATTTAAGACTCTGAGCTGGTTGAGTTGGTAGATCTTTTAATTTCACTTCTATCTCTCTCTCCAATAATTTTATTGTATATACTTTGAATCAAAACTCAATTTTTTTATCTTTTTTTATTATTTTAAAATTACGTATAATAACCAAGATAAAATAAAAGGCCGTATTTTCATCATTATCTTTATTATCTTTATCCTGAATTCTCAATCAAAGCAATAGAGATTTTGTTAGCATTAAAAAAGATGGCAGTAGAGTTTTCTACGGATTGCAAGACTGTTTTGAAGATTTTTAACAAGTAAGAAGAGTAGTTAATTTTTCTATCATATTAGGAGGAAATTTGAGGCTATATTTCTTATTTCGCTCTACTTTTCTTTATGTTATTCCTAGATATTTAAATCATAAAATTGATTCTCTCGCTCGACATATTAAAGAGGGGACTAATAATTAATTATAATCTTTTAACCTTTGAAGATTATTTTAATATATTGTCGTTGACAAAAGAAATGAATACAATGTAATTTTTTTTTGTCAACAAGTAACCACTAGATCAATAACGGTTTAATTCATAGTCTACACTATTTAATAGGAACTGAGTGGGATTCAAACTTATCACCTTATATCTAGCTAAATGAGGTCGTACGTATTTAAAAAAAATCACTTCTTTCAATTACATAGTGAATATTTTAAACACACAAAATACAGAAAAAATATCTAAAAAAACATTGTATTGAATACGACCCATTACATTTGCATTAATGGCTTATATTGGTTATGGCACATTGTTTTCCTTTTACTGGATGCTTCATTTATATAATGGATCCATCTACCAAAAAATTCGTAGTTTGTACACTTTTATATGGTTGGTTAACTTTCTTTTTACCAAATTTACTTCCCATAATACAAACTTTTTATTTTCTCTTCGTTATTATATGTAATTTGTATAAAAGATACATTATTGGACTTTTCTGTAAAATTACGGGTTTCCAACTCAAAATTAATTGGTAATGAGTGGAGAGGCTTTTATCTTATATATAGTACTTAAATCTCATCTAAGTTTTCGATATGAGATCTTCTCACACCCCCCTCGAGACAATGGCCCGTCTACCCATTACTCTCGACAATTCAATTTCGGGTCAGATTAATCGGGTTTCTTTTGATAGATTGGATCGGTGCGGGTGGGGCATATATATAGTACTTAAGTCTCATCTAAGTTCTAGATGTGGGATCTTCTCATACCCCCTTCGAGACAATGGCTTGTCTAGCCATTAGTCTCGACAATTCGATTTCGGGTCAGATTATTCGGGTCTCTTTCGATGGACCGGATCGGTTCGGGTGGGGCAGGTGTAACCTGGCTCTGATACCATGTAGAATTATGTGCTTCCAACTCAAAACTAATTGACAATGAGTGAAAAGGCATTTATCTTATATATAGTACTCAAATTTCATCTAAGTTCCCCATATGGGATATTTTTACAATTTTCATTCACCAAAAATCCAAAATATAATAAAATTAGTGGAGAGAGATAGAAGTAGTTGGACATGGATTGTTAAAAATAAAATAAAACAAAACAATAATGTAACAAAAGTTATATAGTCACATATTTCTTTTAACTTTTTTTTATAATGAAAGATCATATATTAATAAATCCAAAAGAAATACATTAGTCGAAATACTAAAATCGGCGGAAAATAAATATATCTCACAAGACTAAACTCAAACAATATAAACTTTTTCTAAAGCTAAACCAAAAACAATTTAACAAAAATACTATGGATAAAAACTCGATAAACTGTTACCCAAATTCGAAAATCGAAGCCATCACCGAAAAACACAAACCAAACACTTCAAATTAAACTTACTCATAGTTAGCTTGCTTGAAATGAGATCACATTTTATCAAAAATATAATGTCACATCGAATATTAAGGGTTTCAAGCTAATTCCATTTCAGGAGTAGAAACAATAGTACAAGAACTAACATTTATTACATCCAAACAACAAACCAGACCAATTTTCATTGTATGTAAGATGACCAGTCTCTATTAATGTCTCTCATGTCTTAAAATTCACACACACACACAAAAAAAAAATTAAAAAAAAATATACACTCAGTGTATATATATAACAACACACTCTCCATATGTTTTCATATCATTCGTCAATCTCTTCGCATTCGTCTTCTAGTTCCATTTGCTCTCCATTATAACAATGGATATCAATATTTCTTCATTAGGGCTTCTTATATCATTCTTCTTCATAAATACATTTCTTGCAACACAAGTCGAATCTAGGGCTTTCTTTGTCTTTGGTGACTCACTCGTCGACAATGGTAACAATGATTACCTAGTCACTACTGCTCGTGCTGATAATTACCCGTATGGTGTTGATTACCCGACCCGTCGACCCACCGGACGTTTCTCTAATGGCCTTAATATTCCCGATCTTATTAGTAAGCACTTTTTGATATATTTTTATATACATAAGCATGATTATGTATAAATGCGATATAATTTTGTTATAAAATCTATATTTATCGGTTTTTCCGGTAAAGAAATCTTGACAGATACTATTTCTGTCGAGATTTCGCTAGTTTAAAATGTTTCGCTTGTATATATATAATATTAATGGTTGTTATTAATCTATGAACATAGCTTAAGGTACTTATAGTACCTTATCTGAGTTTGAACTTCTCTAACCACATTGTGTGTGATGTTTAAGAAATTTTATCTGGTTTTTTTATCTCATTAGTAAGCAATTTTGATATAGCTATATATAAGCATGATTATGTATGAATGCTTTATAAATTTGTTATAGAATCTCTATTATCGGTTTTTCCGGTAAAGAAATCTCGATGGATACCATTTCTTTCGAGATTTCGGTAGTTTAAAACGTCTTATATATATATATATATATATATATATGATATTAATGATAGTTATTAATTTATAAAAATAGTTTAAGGTACTTATAGTACGTTATCTCTGAGTTTGAATCTCTCTTATCACATTATGTGTGACATTTAAGAAATTTTATCTGGTTTCTATGGTATCTGAATATAGCCGAACTTAGACAGCTATAATACGCTACTTGAATTGAATCATCCGGATTATAATAAAAATATGGTTGTTATTTATTTTGCTAATTAATGATTCATTAATCAATCTTTAATGATTGTCTTAATATAAATTTTTCTTCTAGGTGAGTCTATAGGCATGCCATCGACATTACCGTACCTCAGTCCACAACTCACCGGAGAAAATCTTCTCGTCGGAGCTAACTTTGCCTCCGCCGGAATCGGAATCCTCAACGACACTGGAATTCAATTTGTAAGCAACATCAAACAATCTTTTTTAATTATTGCATTTTTTTCGTTTTAAGTTATGGTTTAATCATGTTTTGTGTGTTTGTTTGGGGCAGCTAAACATAATAAGAATATTTAAACAATTCGAATACTTCGAACAATACCAACAACGAGTAAGTGCATTAATCGGACCAGAAGCTACACAACAGCTAGTGAATCAAGCTTTGGTCTTAATCACACTTGGAGGCAATGACTTCGTCAATAACTATTATCTCATTCCATTTTCTGCTCGTTCTCGTCAATTCTCATTACCTGATTACGTTGTTTATCTCATTTCTGAATACGGCAAGATTCTCAGAGTAAGGAGCTTAAAAAATTTATTTATTTTTATTTTTATTTTCACGTGAGATTTATTGAATTCATTGACTATCTTTGACTATAATTATTAAGCTGATTTACAATTAATTAATTAATTAATTAATTAAAAGTCATATATTACTCCATCCGTTTCAAAATAAGTGTCATTTTAGGTTTGTTTTTTCGTTTCAAAATAAGTGTCATTCTACATTTCCAATATAACTTTTAGCATAAATAGTTTAATTTAACATTATTATCAACCAATCAAATAAAAAGAATATCAAGAGTCAATTAGTTTTCAAGGGTATAATAGAACTTTTAATATGTTTCGTTAATTTGTGTGCAAAATGTTATAATGACATTTATTATGAAACAGATGGAATATTGCATTGTTGTCTCACTATATGATACTAGCATTTATGTCACTTTGTAGTTAATGACGTGATTTTCTTGAAAAGAGGAAACATAATTTACAAAAAAAATGAGGGTTTTTATAGATATAGGAATTTAGTCAAAAAATACTTTTAAAAATACAACTTTCAAAAATGTGTTTACATATATAATATAGACATTATTTAATATTTTAAATTTATAAAATCATTTATATATATATATATATAATCAATTTGTATGATTTTTCTTCACAATGTTTTTAAAATATTTTTTTATTATAAAATAAATGCCAAATATGTAATCTTTTTGTTTTGTTTTTCCTTTTCTTGGAAACTCATGGTTTTTACATAATTGATTCAAAAAAATTTCAATGCCGATAATGATTAGATGTAGTTAATTAATGTGAGACTTTTCTTTTTTTTTGGTAATGTGAGACATTTTTCAAATGAGATCACTTAGATACGTAAACTTTGTTCTTCTTTTTGGTTGTATAAAGCATTTCGATTAGCTATAAGTTTTGTTAAAAGGAGAAAAAGAACTAACAAACAAAAATTGTTCTAATTTCATGGAAAAAGAGACTATACGAACTTGGTGCAAGACGAGTACTAGTCACAGGAACTGGTGCGATGGGATGTGCACCAGCGGAACTAGCTCAACATAGCCGTAATGGCGAGTGTTATGAACCACTCCAACAAGCAGCAGCATTATTCAACCCCAAATTAGTTGATTTGATTGGAACAATTAATGCTGAAATTGGTCAAGATGTTTTTGTAGCATCCAATGCTTATCAAATGAATATGGATTATCTTACTAATCCAGAACAATTCGGTATCATTCTTAACCCTATCTCTTTATATATAACTTAACCCTATCTCTTTATTGGTTTCGATTTAATGAGAAAAGTGTTATTTCATAAAAAGATTGAAACTAATAAAGTTGAAGCAATAAGATTTAGTGAAACCTTTTCAACAACATAAAGCAGAATTAGTCTTTTTTATAATATGGACTATTTTCTTTTAGAGTAATGATCTATAGTTATATTTTAACTAATCTATAGGTACGAAACCTTCAAATGAGCATGACCACTTTGTAGGGTCATCTTTCTTTTCCATACATTTATTGCTTTTAATTACAAAATTAAATTTCTTCACACTTTTCCAAATATAAAACATTATATATAATCAATACGTATGTGTCGGTTCTATACATATATAGTATAATTCTAACAGGAAATGATTAATAAAAGGACCTGTCTGGTCTTTATATAGTTCCATTTGATGGTTTTAGGCATGTGCATTTGTACATAGCCTAATAAATTTTAGTGTATTTAAGGGTCTAAAACACTTTTTACAAAAGTTTTAACTAGTAATTATAAGATCAATTAATTTAGTAATTATGTTTTAACTAGTATTCTTGAGCTGGGCTTACATGTAACTAGGGCGTTTTTTGTTTTTCTTCTAGACTCCATCTAACTCGAAAATTATTAATAAAATTATATAACTAGACAGAAGTTGCTAAAAGCATGTGCCCCAGTTGGCTTGCCCCTGATCTAACTTGGCGCAGGTGGGGTTTCAAATCCTCCAACTTTAATAAAAATAATTTGGCTATGGATTGAACCTTTGTCGATCTCATTAGTAAAATAAATGAGTAAAGTTAAGAAAAAAAAAACTAGACAGTAGTTGAAAGCATTGATTATAAGTCCAGATTTTGAATGGTCATATTAAATGTGTTATGTGTAGGGTTTGTGACATCAAAGGTGGCATGTTGTGGACAAGGACGGTTTAATGGCATAGGATTATGCACACCAATCTCGAGTTTATGTCCGAACAGAGACGTATATGCGTTTTGGGATGCGTTCCATCCGACAGAGAAAGCTAATAGGATCATTGTTAATCAGATCCTAAGTGGTTCCAACAAGTATATGCATCCTATGAACCTTAGCACTGCCATGCTTTTGGATTCTTCTAGAACCTAAATCAATGATTTCTTTCAATTGAATGTGATCATTCATGTTGTAGTTTGTATTGTTATTGTTATGTTGATTAATAAGTTTGGTGGTTGTGATATTAGTTTACTTAAGAGTGAACTACTTGTCGGTGATGTGGTTTGATATATGGCTTTGCTTCTTATATAGTTGGTTAGCTTAGGTTAGGGGTTTTTTTTTTTGCGTGTGTGCCAATTATTATGTATTATTTGGAGTGATATTAATATATCGTTTTTAAAAAAAAACTCGAGATGATTAATTCAACTTTTTGGGGTTCACTGATGTAGATGCTCTAATATCAATTAAAAGAGTTTAACTTTAATGAAATAAATCGATCTATAATTAAATTCGAATAAGAAATAAAAATAATTTGATACTCGGAATAATAAGTACTCAGACTTCTCAAAGATTTTGAAGATGGTTTTATCCCCAAACAAATGGTCAACTTCTCAAGAGTTTGTTCTCTAGTAGGTCTATGTATATCGGGTTTCAGTTCGGGTTTAATTCGGGTTTTTTCGATTTTAGGTTTTCAAGTATAGTAATTTAGGATCTATTCAGGTATTTTTGCTTTTCAGGTTTGGTTCGCTCGAATATAGATTGGATTCAAGTTTGGGTATTTATATAAAAATTCAAAAATAGTAAAAAACTATTAGAAATAAATCTAAAATAGCCTAAATTTAACAAAAGTATATCAGATACCCATTCAGTTCTTGATTTAATTCCAGTTTGCGTTCAGTTTTCAGGTAAATAAATTTAGAACCCATTCAATTATTTTGTCAGGTTCGGTTAGGATTTGATTTTTTTTTATAAATTGGTTTAGTTTCGAATTTTGTGTATCGGATTTTATGCCCAAGGCTATTCTCCAATTTTGTATTACTAGTATTTCTAGGTTTCTAAATTACAAAATTGATTTTATTCTCCGAAGTGTTTAGAAAGATTTTTTTGGTATTTATTCTCGTAAACTCTTCATTACCTAATAGGATCACTTCTCTATTATACTGAAAATAATATAGTTGACATAAAAAATTCGAAATAAGAAGTACACATATAGGTTTGAAATAGGAGTAATAAATTTTGTGATTAAAAATCTTTAAAACAATCATCGAAGTTATGATGGTATGGCGAAATCACGTGCTAAAAATGAAGCTTTTAGACTCACAGAGTAGCTGATAATTTGTGAAGCTTTTAAACTTAGTTGAGTGAGTATGTGAGATGAATTAATATCACCACGACATGGCTTCGTTATCTTCAATTTAGAGGCAACTTCTTTTAAAAAAATATATCTTTGATAGTTTCTTCTATTATATATCTGTTATTGAAATTAAAATATACTAGAAAGAAAACAATTTAACTCTTATATTATAAACAACATATATATATATATATATAAAAATTACATGTGCTGTTGCATTTTTTTTTCAACCTTGCTCATTCTTTTTATTACTAATGGGATCGACAAAAGCTCTATATATAGCTAACTTTTTTTCCTTTCCTTTACATCTGGGAAGAATCGAATTCGGGTACCTGAAAAATGCTAAAGTGACATCTACCATTGTTATATTTATGATAATAATATTGATATATATGGTGTACTTTTGGGGATATATAATTCTTGGTCCAATACATAACTATGGTTATAATGCGAAGGAAATAAATAGTACAGAAGAACTTTGTTGAGTCATTTCGCAGACATTGAAATGTGAATAATAATCATAATTGGTACGAGTTCTAGTTGGTGAAGTGGGTGAATTTTTTATGTCCATTGTTAAACTTAGAGATTCTTTCATTATTCACATTTATTGATGGACCCATTTCAAATTTTACCCTCTCCAACTAGCCTTCTTGCATAATAACCGAAATCGAAATATTGAACTAACCCAAAATATAAGGAACCAAACCAAATTAAAACTGGTTAAATAACTTAACAATTTCTAAATCCAAGAACCGAAAATATCGTAATCGGATAGTACGAAATCGAGAACCGAATAGTTACCTAAAATAATCGAAATACAATTTTATATTTAAAAATAATTATTTATATAGAATTTAATAATCCAAAATTATCAGAAATTATAACTTTACATTCAAATTTGTTAGTCAATTTGAATTAAAATTACTAAAAACTAAAATATTCAATTTTTATAATTAATGTATGGTTTTTCTAAGATTTTTTTATTTAAAAAAACAAAATTAGATAGAAGTACCCGAACCAAAACCAAACCGAATTTTAACAGGTACATATTGGCTACCACATTTTTAGAACCAAAAAAACCAGAACAAAGAATCAAACCAATTTTAATAAGTACTCATTGGTTACCACTTTTTCATAACCGAAAGAACTGAAAACTAAAAGAACCAAACCGAATCAAAGAACCGAATGCACATGACCATCTCCAATCATCCAAGTCAATTTTTAACTTGTTATGAAAAATTGCTGGATTTTAGCTTTTAATTATATTCTACTCTTTTTCTTTCATCTCATTGATTAATAAATATGAGTATAGCAATAGTGATATTATATCATTTAAACAAATGAAACTATTCAGAGTCACTAATTAACAAATGACATATTATATATGATTTAACATCATTTGTACCAAATGACATTATTATTGCATCTTTTACAATCGCACGGGATATTACGTATAGTACGATAAAAATAGTTGTATCAACTGCTTAAATTGACACTATTTATTTGAGTCACCACTTTTATAATCATTTTTTATAAGTAATGTAAATAGTGGTTGTGTCAATTAAAATTGATGCAAACAAATAAAATAAATGACTATACATCTAATTTCTTGTTGTGATAAACCGGTGAAAACAAGAAAATATTTATGAAAACTAAGCCCTAAAATGGAAAGCCGGAAAATTGAAATACCAAAAAATATTAAGATAGAACAACTAACAAAAATATTAAAAAACGATCCAAACCTGATGACCAAAGCCTCCACACACGATCAACATAATCAACATTGCAAACAAAACTTCTTATAGCAAATAAGTGTGTACCTCTCTCAAATAGGTTTATTCACTATTTTTATATTTTTTTGGCAACTAATTTAGTGGCTTTTAATTTCCCTCTTTATACGATAAGTAGGGGGTTCGATCTCTGGTGCCTTGAGGATTTGTAAAGTGACAATACTATTGGGTTACTTGTCCTCGGCAGTTTATTCACTATTCTACTTCTTTTTTTTTGTCAACGGCAGATTATATTGATGATAAAAGCACCACTATTCTACTCTATACTTTCACATTGTTGAGGCATTCAGTTTTATGCAGATATATTAGTAATTTGGGCCCAATGAGCTATTAAAAAATTAAGAGTGCTGAAAGAGACATAAAAAGGCCCAACGGGGACTTGAAAGCAATGTGAGGAGTGGTAGACACAACTTCACTAAGAGGCGTCACAAGATTTGAAGAAAAGGAATAAAATGATCACGACAATGTTGATTTATCCAACTTGTTATGATTCAATTTTACCTAATTTTTATATATTTCTGATACTCTTACATTTTTCATTTACATGCATTTTATGATTATATCCACCATCTTAGATTTTGTAAACTTTATAATTTGAACATTATCACAAACTATTCGAATATGATTGATATCTCATATTAGAAATTGTGATCAAATAATTAGAAATTATGATCATTATAATCATTTAGAAATTATGATCATTATAATCAAATGTATAAATTATTTTACTCATTATCAATTAATTTTGAATTGAAAACTCATAATTTATCATTGTATCAAAATCACAATCAAATCCAACAAAATATCTCTAAAATATCTGTTGTGGAGGCATGTTAGAATATGAGTGATATAATACGATGAAAAATTAAAATCATTTTAATCTAATATATATAATACACCGTTTTACTCATTATCAATTAGAAACTTATAATTTATCGATCACAAACTATTATAATTTTTTGCATCTATAACAATTTATTATTGGAGTAATTGTTTTGCAATGGTGGTCCACATGGAAATACTAATCATAAAGATTCCTTAGACTTATGTTTCTTGGTCGACAATTATTGGGTAAATTAATAAACTTTTGGTTTATTGGGGTAAAATTACCTTCAAAATGTCTCGCATGCACAAAAAAAATGGTAAGAGCTGTTCGAACAGTAACATATATTGTCCATGCCATGCGTGAGATTGTATATATGTAATGATTTTGTTCCTTTATTCATGCACGAACACAGCTTTTGAACGCCGACACAATCTAGAAAATTTTGTTGAAGAGCCAATCATGGGAATGTTATATATCTTTAATGTCCTTACAAATATTTCTCTTTCAATATCTTAACTAGGACATGGATTTGATTATGATCTTATTGACCAAACCCTTTAACCCAACAAACATATTTAAAGATTGAAAGTAACCATGCTTGAAACAAATTTGGACTTCAGAAATATTGAAATCTATACCATTATTTTATCTTTATATTTAAACAAACTTTTATGGAATTGTTTTGATATCTATAATCTTTATTTATGGGCTTTTTGCATGAATCCTTTCTTTTAAAAAATTATAGGCCCAATTATTCATAATGGGTCTGGAACGGTGACAGTGGTTTCAACCAGTTTCAGTCGGCCTTGAAAGTATCTAAACTTGATTACATACACAATATATATGGACAAAAATTACTTTTATAATTTCAAATCTCTCTTTCTTAACAAGTGAAACCGTTTTGAGTAATCTACATATAATTACTATATAATTACTGATAAAAGAAAATATCGGTAAAATAAATAAAAAGAACTTTTATGGAATTTTTTTTGATATCTATAATCTTTTTATAAATTATTTATGGGCTTCTTGCATGAATCCTTTCTTTAAAAAAATTATAGGCCCAATTATTCATTTTTAGTGGGTCTGAAACGGTAACAGTGCTTTCAACCAGTTTCAGTCGGCCTTGAAAGTATCTAAACTTGATTACATACACAATATGGAGAAAAGTTACTTTTATAAATTCGAATCTCTCTTTCTTAACTAGTGAAACCGTTTTGAGTAATCTACATATAATTACTGATAAAAGAAAATATCGGTATAATAAATGAAAAGAACACAGAATCAGATAACAGTTATGAACTAAAAATTTTTATATTTTATTTTTAACTTATGTATACATCTTTAAATTTTTTTCACTAACTACTCTCATATTTGTTTTGTTAAACAGCTTAATTAGAACACTATACATTATGTCAGCCAAATTTTATGTTAAGTTAAAAGATTCTTTTCTTTATGATGTGTAAAGAAAGGCTCTCTTTTCTTTCTTATAAATTTCGATCAATGATCTATGTTCTTAGACCACAATTCACAATCTTCTTTAGAGAATCCAAAATCGTAAGTCACTTTCAGAATCCAAAACAAACAACACAAACACGTGAACTTCCATATATTGTTTAACTAGTTCTATCTTTTAACTTGCTTCTAATTGCTTGTTTTAAAGGTTTTCAATACAACAAAACCAAGTGAAGATGGCAACAGAAATGAAGAAGACATTGAACGTGTTGATCGTCGATGATGATTCAATAAACCGCAAACTTCACGAGAGGATCATCAAATCAATCGGAGGAACTTCTCAGACGGCGGTTAATGGTGAAGAAGCAGTGATCCTCCACCGTGATGGTGGTGCATCTTTTGATCTTATCCTTATGGATAAGGAAATGCCAATAAGAGATGGAGCCTCGGTACAATTCATAATCTTGAACTTGTTTTACAAAATATACATTTCAACCATATAGTTATCGCAGCATCCACACGAAAAATATGTTGCTATACAGTATTAGAATATGGGCTTCCAACTCAAAACCAGTTGGCAATGAGTTGGAGGTCCATATCTTATATATATTAGAGTGAATCTCTTCCAATTTCCAATGTGAGATATTATTCCCTAATACGCCATGATGGCTCTTATGCCATTAATCACGTATGTTCGGGGATAGATCGACGACACCAATTTTAGGCCTGGTTTGTCGATAATTGGACTAACTTTGGGTCGGATCAGGTTGGATAGTATGGATCATGGGTTTTGATACCATATTATAATATGAGCTTCCAACTCAAAACCAATCGATAATGAGTGGAGAGATCCATATCTTATATATTAGAGTGAATCCCTTCGTTGCTAAGAAAAATCGTGGCTAGGTTTTGCGTTTTTGCAAGACTCTCGTTGTTATAGAGAATCTTTTTACTGGTTTCGAGCATCATGATTACTCTAGTTTTGTGTTCTTTGTTGGTTTGAATTATTAGGCAACTAAGAAGCTAAGAGAAATGAAAGTGACCTCGATGATTGTTGGAGTGACTTCACTTGCTAACGATGAAGATGAGCGTAAGGCTTTCATGGAAGCTGGACTTAACCATTGCTTGGCTAAACCCTTAACCAAAGCCAAGATTCTCCCTCTCATTAACCACCTCATCGATGCTTAATTGATGACTTGTCATCATTATGAACTTTTATGAATCAATAATAATAATAAGTTTTACTTTTTGTTTATCTATATAAAATCAAAATCTGAATAAGCAATGGTGTACATGTAATATACCAATATTCGAATAAAATCCTTTGGTTTTTAGATTCAAGCTCCCAATCTTTGCCGAATCATACCAAAACATTTGAAATTCTATGTAAAATATTGGTTTCCTTATATTTAACAAATTCCAACTTTCAAAAAAGATAAAGAGTAGAAGCTTTGAAAAGTGGAATATATCTACATGTTTGAATAAAGTCATGAGGATAAAATTCTACAATTATATACTTAGGGCAACATCAATATATGTACTTTATGTATTTACACCACACAATGTTTAATCAAATTAAGTTAAAGATTATATAAGCCATTGAATATCGAATTTAGTATTCTTCTTAGCACAAAATTTATCATATCCAAAGTAAGATATGCTTTATATATATATGGGTTTAATTCGTTTGAGAGAGGACATATATTTCCTGTGGTTCTGAGGGGAGTGACGTGCCAAAGTAAATGGAAGCATAGAGGAGGATTTGAAAAAAATAATCATAGAAACATAAGTGTATATATAATAGAAAATAATTTATTATTCTGCATACTAATTATTTAGTGTAAGAAGAATATTGTGATACACATATTTGTATATTATTTAAGAAAACTTCAAATTATTTTGAACCCTAAAATATAAAAAATAAAGATAAATTAACTTAAAAATTAGCAAAAAATGGCTTTAATTTTTCCAAAAAAAAAGCTAAACACTACAAGAAAAGAATTGTATTGATACATAATATTTTGCCATAATAATACATATTTCTTCACAATATAAAGATCTAATTACGAATTTGTGATAATTTGTAAATGGTTATAATACAAGTATTACAAATACAAATTAGTATAACAAAAACGTCACAATATACTCGTGATGAATAAATCTAGTAACAATTTTGTTACAAATCATTACAGAATAGAGTCACAATGATTCATAACAAACAAAAACCGTATCAAAATTGTGTATAAAACATCATAAATTATTACTAATATTCACCGTCACAATACAATTGTCACAATAGATCAATTTTTTTGTAGTAAGTTACCTAAGGCAATTGTCTTTAAAAGAGATATGGCTTAAATGATATATGGTAAAAAACAATGATGTGTCTATTCTCAATATCGAAGATTTTGATTTTCTGTAAAAAATGATGTGGCATTTATACTAGGTTGAGCAGTGGTTCCTTAGAAATCGGAACCTCTTAGTTAACTGTTTACCGCAAATAGTATTGGCCAAATTAATGTAAATTATAATAGTTTGAAATGTAAAATATTTTTGTGAAAATAAAATTAAATATAAAGGAATATAAATCTACAGATACTAAGCCATGCATGCATGCATTATGCTGGGCAAAGCTTCATTATCCGACACTGGTTCAGTGCCAAGTTAGATTGAGTAAATCTCGCTTGGTTTAGTCCGGTTATGTAAGAAATGTTATAACTCTGGTTCAATTCGATTTTTCTATTTGAAAGTCGTGAGAATAATACTCACGTGATCTGCACATGATCATCGATTTATATAATTTTAATTAATTATCAATCATCTAAATTTCAAATGACTTTATCCATTCCCCAGTAAAAAAAAAAATCTAGACTTTTGGTCCGAAAAATGTCTCTCCTCTTCCTCAATCCTCCGTTTCCCTCCAATTCAATCCACCCAATTCCTCGTCGACCCACCGGAATTTCCTCAATTCGATGCTCAATTTCTGCACCGGAGAAGAAGCCGAGGAGGAAGAGGAAGCAGAAGCAGAAGGGCGGAGATGGAGCAGAGAATGATGGTCACTTGTCTTTCGGAAGTGGTGAAGCTGTCTCAGCTTTGGAGAGGAGTCTCCGCCTCACTTTTATGGATGAGCTTATGGAACGCGCTAGGAATCGAGATACTTCAGGTGTATCTGAAGTTATCTATGATATGATTGCTGCTGGACTTAGCCCTGGACCACGTTCTTTCCATGGCTTGGTCGTAGCTCATGCGCTTAACGGCGACGAACAAGGCGCGGTAAATACTTCTCTATAGCTTAAATTAAGAGGCTATAAGAACTTTAGTTTTATCCAAATTGGAGCTTTCCTCTTTCTAGTAAGTGCTTGGATGTTTGAAGTGATAACATGAAAAATTTTCGTTGTTTGGTGTGTGTGGCTGATTACAGATGCACTCGTTGAGAAAAGAGCTAGGTGCAGGCCAACGTCCGCTTCCTGAAACCATGATTGCTCTGGCTCGACTCTTTGGTTCGAAAGGAAATGCTACTAAAGGCTTAGAGATCCTTGCTGCTATGGAAAAGCTCAACTATGACATTCGTCAAGCTTGGCTCATTCTTGTTGGTATCCTCTCTTACCAAGACTGTGGCTTGTTTTTTATTTGTGTCGACCATACTTGGGTTAACTGAAGAATCGTATTGTGGTATTTTGCAGAGGAGCTTATGAGGACTAACCACTTGGAAGATGCGAATAAAGTTTTTTTGAAGGGTGCTAGAGGTGGGATGCGAGCAACTGATCATCTTTATGATCTGATGATTGAAGAAGATTGCAAAGCTGGAGATCATTCTAATGCCTTAGACATCTCTTACGAAATGGAGGCAGCTGGTAGAATGGCAACAACATTTCATTTCAACTGTCTTCTTAGTGTGCAGGTTTGTTATGGTAGTTTAGAATGCATTCACTTGCGTCTTCTTTATCTAATGAAGATGTTAAGCGTTTCTGTTGACATCCAATAGGTTTTACTTTGCTAACATTGTGTAGGCTACATGTGGAATTCCCGAGGTTGCTTATTCGACATTCGAAAATATGGAGTATGGTGAAGGTTTGTATATTTTCTATATCTAATTTCTGCTTCAATTGTTTGGTCTAGTTGTTGCATGATGGCTTCTGACATGGCTTAATATAATCTTGATTTGATAGTGTTTATGAGACCCGATACGGATACATATAATTGGGTAATTCAAGCCTATACAAGAGCCGAGTCATATGACAGGTAATTCATATGAGGTTTAATTGCAGACATTGATCTTAAAAGTGGACATATTTTTAATGGTAGCCTGTTGCATGAATCACAGGGTTCAGGATGTTGCTGAACTACTTGGAATGATGGTTGAGGACCACAAACGTGTGCAACCGAATGTGAAAACTTATGCGTACGAAAATCTTTGTTTTATTCCACTTTGCATTTTTGTCCGTTCTATTGTAAGAATCCTAATATGATCTGTATAATGATCCGTTTCAGGCTTTTAGTTGAGTGTTTCACGAAGTATTGTGTTGTGAAGGAAGCAATTAGACATTTTCGTGCTCTGAAAAGAATTGAAGGAGGAACAGTAGTTTTACACAATGGAGGGAACTTTGGAGATCCTCTCTCTTTATATCTCCGGGCTTTGTGTCGAGAAGGTATGCATACACTTTTACCTGTGTAAATACTTATAGGCATATTGAACACATATATTATTAGTACTATTTATAGTTATAGTTCTCTATTTCCCATGTTCCTGTTATTAACATTTAGGTGTTACTTTCGTTTGCTGATTTTTGGGACATGTGCTAGTGACATGCGTTTTTCTGTTTTTGTTTCCTCTGTAAATTTCTGTCGTTAAACGATGTCCTATACCTCTGAACCAGGAAGAATTGTTGAGCTTATTGATGCTTTAGATGCAATGCGCAAAGATAACCAACCTATACCTCCACGAGCCATGATTATGAGCAGAAAATATCGGACACTAGTCAGCTCATGGATTGAGCCATTGCAAGAAGAAGCTGAACTTGGCTATGAGATTGATTATTTAGCAAGGTAAAAAACTAGAGTTCTTTGTGGTTTGACTGGAATTTTGTTGATTTGATTCTATCCTCTCTTTTTACAAGTTATTTGCAAATGATCTGTTTTAATATCTGAAAAAAATATTAGTATTTATTTTTTGTCTTGATATTATAAGATTAGCAGTCTGTAAACATTTACAGGTACATAGAGGAAGGGGGGCTTACTGGTGACCGCAAGCGCTGGGTACCTCGAAGAGGGAAAACTCCTTTAGATCCTGATGCTTCTGGGTTTATATACTCAAACCCAATTGAAACATCCTTTAAACAGAGATGCCTTGAAGATTGGAAAGTTCACCACAGGAAGCTCTTGAGAGTCTTACAGAGCGAAGGTCTTCCAGTTCTAGGAGAAGCATCAGAAACTGATTACATGAGAGTGATGGAGAGATTACGGAACATAATAAGAGGTCCTGCACAGAATCTTTTGAAGCCGAAAGCAGCAAGCAAGATGGTTGTATCAGAGTTAAAGGAAGAACTTGAAGCTCAGGGTTTGCCAATTGATGGAACAAGGAATGTTCTTTACCAGCGTGTCCAAAAGGCAAGGAGAATAAACAAATCTCGAGGTCGACCTCTTTGGGTTCCTCCAATTGAAGAAGAAGAGGAGGAGGTAAAGTTATGCTCTTTTCTTTGAGATGCGGAAATATTTATCTGGAGTACCTGATGCATGTAATAAATATCATCATTAATATAGGTTGATGAAGAAGTAGACGAATTAATATGTAGAATCAAGCTACATGAAGGAGACACGGAGTTCTGGAAGCGTCGGTTTCTTGGAGAAGGCTTGATTGAAACTTCAGTTGTATCCAAGGAAACCGCTGAATCAGTAGCTGCAGGTGAGTTGGAGAACACAGATAAAGATGTTGCAAAAGAAGCTGATGATGATGAGGACACTGATGAGGAGGAGGAAGAACAGGAAGGGGATGAGGAAGATGATGATAATGAAGAGGAAGAAGTGGTAGTTGCAGAAACTGAGAGTCGAGCAGAAGGAGAGGATTTAGTGAAGAATAAGGCAGCTGAAGCTAAGAAGCATCTTCAAATGATTGGTGTCCAACTCTTGAAAGAATCTGATGAAGCAATCAGAACAAAGAAACGCGGGAAAAGGGCATCTCGTATGACACTCGAGGTGTGTATGTATATGTTTATGATTTAATTGGTCACATGTTCGTGAATTTGGGAATTTAAGCATGTTTGTCAATGCCGATTATATCCATCAGGATGATGCAGATGAGGATTGGTTCCCTGAGGAGCCATTCGAAGCATTCAAAGAATTGAGGGAAAGAAAAGTTTTTGACGTGTCTGACATGTATACATTAGCAGACGTTTGGGGTTGGACCTGGGAGAAGGATTATAAGAACAAAACTCCAAGGAAATGGTCACAAGAGTGGGAAGTTGAGTTGGCAATGGTGCTCATGACAAAGGCAAGAACCCTTTAATCCTCTAAAGCATTATTACACAACCTTTTATGTGATGAATTATGTCAACAGTAATCGATAATGTGTAAGAACTAATATGTGCAGGTGATTGAATTGGGTGGAATCCCAACAATTGGCGATTGTGCTGTGATATTACGAGCTGCTTTGAGAGCTCCAATGCCTTCTGCTTTCTTAAAGATCTTGCAGACAACACACAGTCTTGGCTACTCTTTTGGCAGGTAACTCAGTTACAACCCCTCTGTGGGTTTAATTAGTTACAGAAGCTAGTCTAAAGTTTGGACTAGAATTGACTATAAACAATGACATTTGAATATTGTGGTATTCTATTGCAGCCCATTGTACGATGAGATCATCACATTGTGTTTGGACCTTGGAGAACTTGATGCAGCCATTGCCATAGTTGCAGATTTGGAAACCACAGGGATCACTGTCCCTGATCAAACCCTTGACAAGGTCATATCTGCTAGACAATCCAATGAGAATCCGCGCAGTGAACCGGAAGAGCCACAATCATCAGTAGGCGCGTAATCTTTCCTTATCTTCTACTGTGAAGCTCTCTACAAGCAATATAAATAGCAAGAAGCAGCTGAACCTGTCTTAGTTATGAAAGTTTTGTTCATTATCTGGAATTTAGTGTAGTTCCCAGTGTAGAAACAGTCTTTATACTAGTGTTGAACCATGTCCCTCCATTCTGGTGCTTAATTCTTTACTAATGAATTGAATCTCTCTTTTTATACGAACACAAATAGCAAGAAGCAGCTGAAATAGTCTGTCTTCTAAAGTTTTATTTGAACACAAACTCATCTCTCTTTCAAACTCTGGTATTCAATAATCAGAGGGAAAGATATCAACGATTTGTACCTGAGTCATTCGTTGACTCATCCGTGTATTCTGTTCGCAATGTTATGTGGTGATAAGTTGTCTTTCTACTCGGTCTCTCATCAGTCACCATCCTCTGTTCGTCATGACAGTTCATACACTAGTCCAGATTCATTCTATCACATTCAAGCACCAGTCCGCAGCTTGATTTGTTGTCGTCAACATGCTGGTAAAATGGCCATATTAAACCCTAGCACTGGCCAAATCGCAGTTTTACCTCAAGTCAGAACTTCTTGGAGACAAATCATATCAACCTTTTTGGGATACGATCCTGTTAATGAACTATACAAAGTATTGTGCTTGACAAGGGTCCAAGTTAAGTCAGAGAAGCATCTGGTTTTCACTTTAGGAACTGAAAAGAAAAAATGGAGAATGATCGATTTTCAAACACCACATTATCCGAAAACTGAAGGGTTGTGTAGTAATGGAGTTGAATATACTATGTAGCTTGGCCTTGCAGTGGTCGCCTTAAATCTTTCTTAGTCTGCTTTGATCACCCATCTATGTGGTCTTGGTGAGTTATGACATGTTTTGGTTTGTCTAGAACTAGCAAGGTTCATGTGTATAGCAAGAAGCAGTTAAACTGTCTTAGTTATGAAAATTTTGTTCATTATGTGCCTTATTTTTAAGTATAAGTGTTGTTGCCAATGTAGAGAAACAGTCTTTTACAGCACAAACAGCACCAGCTAGCTGAAGTTTACATTGGAAAATCTCTGTTTCGACTTCATAAGAAGGAAGTACTAGACGAAAGCTGTTCAATCATCATGATCATTATTATTCTCAACAAAGCTAGGGCTATTCAGAGAATTGCAAATAGATTTAACTTAAAGAGAAAAACAGTTTACCAAATCTTAAAATATATTGCATAAGATAAGAAGAAGCAGAGTAATGATAAAGAGTAAATAATATTGTTCAAAGATAAGAAAAGTAAATGAAAGACATAAAGTCTTCTATCTCCTTTAGCTACCCCTGCAAGTTATTACATTGAAGCTTTTCTTAAATGTTTTTATTTGGCTCCTCAAGGTTGTTTGATTTGCACTAAACTTGGAACATAAACGTACGAATCTTCAAAGTGTCCCCAGTCGTTAGGTTCTTCAATATCTACTTTTCCATAGTATCCATCCTTTCGAATGATATGAACAATGTCGAAACCCTTGTTATAAACACCAATGGTGAGATTCTTCTCGTCAAAGAATGAAATCCCATATTTAATCGGAAGTTTAAGACCAACATTTACTCTAAACAACTTGCTAAATGACAACATTTCCTCTTCAATCTTAGTTGTAATCCATATCTCAACCTCAAATGGATCATGGTCCTTATATGCAACCGCAAGCTTTTCTTCTCTAACACTAAATAACTTCACATAGTCATCATACCCATGGACAAAAGGTAGATGCAGAAGCGGTCCAAATCTCTCTTTTGTAAAATCAAAACAGATAATATGATTTTTGTATCGCCCTGAGTTCATTTCTGAAGCAGACCAGTAAGTGTTTCCTTTAACAGAAACACCAATCCCACTTATAACCCAATTTGGATAGATGACATCACTAGTTGTCGCTAATTCAGAGTCAAAATCATAGACTACATACCATAAAGAGTAGTTATGGTCATCGAATTTAGTAAACCTTAAGAAGATTCATTCTTGTTCTCCACGTATCCCTTAACGTAACTGTGATACCACCAAAACCTTCCCATAACGTAACTTCTCTTCTCCGAAGACTTTATTGATTGTGTAGAGATCTTTGGTTCGATCCATCTTGTTTGCCCCAAAAACGGATTCCAAACCATTAAGCTAATACTAAAAGGGTCTTCAGAGATAAACAAGAATAAACCCTCGCAGTGAGAGACTGTAAGTATCTTCAATGGATCTGAATCCTTGTTTAGGCTAGTAAGTTTACCTAAACGCTCGCTACGTGATTCTTTCGCATTTAAGATAACTTTCATTAAATAAACCTCGTTACCTTTCATCAGTATGATCCTGAATTCTCCTTCCATTGTTGCTGCTTCTTCTTTACGAATCTGCAACTTGGTAAAGCTCGAATTTTGGGTTAAGCTGTTCAATTTTTTGCAAGTTAATCGTACTGCCCTCATGTATTTTATCGATAATCTAGAGATAATCTCCTCTAACAAATCCCTTGGAAGATTCAACATCGTCATCGTCATTGTTTCGGCTTGCTACTAGGGTTTCGAAATCCCTTTACTTGAAGTAGACGCAGAAGACACTAAACAAAGATGGGCTAGTTGTGGGCTTCACAATATATTTGGGCTTTAACGTGTTTGATGTGTCTCACACGTATACATTAGCAGACGTTTGAGGGTTGGACTTGGAAGAAGTACTATCAGAACAAAACTCCAAGGAAATGGTCATCACATTGTGTTTGGACCTTGGAGAACTTGATGCAGCCATTGCCATAGTTGCATGTTTGGAAACTACAGAGACCACTGTCCTTGATCAAACATTTTGACTAGGTCATATTTGCTAAACAATCCAATGACAATCTGTGGAGTGAACTAGAAGAGCCAGGCGTCGTAGTTTATTGTATCTTTTTCTTCTACTACTATGAAGCTCTCTACAAGCAATAGCAAAAGCAGCTGAATCTGTCTTAGTTATGAAAGTTTTGTTTATTAAGTACAAACAGTATGAAGAACTTGCCACAGTTGACGGATTGTCATTGAAAAATAGAACTTTTACTCTACGATAATACTGGACTCTCAAACTACAAAGACCTTGAGAGACTTCTCGAGTCATTCTCTCAAGACAGGAAAAAAAAAGAAGCTAATTGAACTTATAGAGTCATTATCCAAATAGCTTTTCTAAGATGTTTTCGTTTGCCTCCTCTGCAGGTTTTATGATTTGCATTAAACTTGGAACATAATAGAAGCACAAATTAGGTCTTGAACACCATTCACCAAGTTCTCCGACATTCAAATATCTATAGTTTTCAGTCTCTCCAACGATGTGAACATTGTGTTGATGCCTGTAATAAATACCAATGGTGAATTTCTTCTCATCAAAGAATGAAATCCATTCAATCCGAGGTATACCAATATCTACTCTTAACAACTTGCTAAACAACACCTTTTCCGCTTCAATCTTTGTTGTAATCCATATCTCAACCCCACGTGAATCGTAGCCGTTATATGCAACCGCAAGCTTATCTTCTCTAACACTAAATAACTTCACATATATAGTCATCATATCCACGGACAAAGGGTAGATGCAGAAGCGGCCCAAATCTCTCTCTTGTATAATCAAAACATATAATGCGATTTCTATATATCCTTGAGTTCCATTCTGAAGCAAGCCAGTAAGTATTTCCCTTAAGAGAAACACCCTTTCCACT
Source organism: Lepidium aucheri (assembly GCA_900406435.1). Taxonomy (NCBI): domain Eukaryota; kingdom Viridiplantae; phylum Streptophyta; class Magnoliopsida; order Brassicales; family Brassicaceae; genus Lepidium; species Lepidium aucheri. The sequence goes on from OVBA01000173.1 coordinate 58,018, forward strand.
TATTACACAACTTGGACGAATGACTTCAAGAGTTTTCCATTTATCAGAGTCAAAATCATAGATTTCAAAGTACTCACCTTCTCTAGATTTACCTAAAGTCAAGATTTTGAGGCTACGACCACATGATTTGTTCTTGTTCTCCACGTATCCCATAACGTAACTGCTCCTCAACCAAATCTCCACTGGTTGGCTCCACTTTGTTGGTTCAATCCATCTTGTTTGCCCCAAAAACGGATTCCAAACAACTAAACTAGTTGTGAGGCCTTCCACAAGACATAAAAATAAACCCTCGCATTGAAAGTATCCACGTATCTTCACTTGATTTGTACCGTCGTTTTGGCGAGTAAGTTTACCTAAAACCTCTAAAGATGGATCTCTTTCATTTGCTTTGACTTTCATTAAATGAAAATTACCTTTCATAAGTATGATCTTGAACTCTCCTTCCCTTGTTGCTCCTGCATCTTTATCAATCAGTAAGTTTGTAAAGCTCGAACTTTGTGTTAAACTGTTCAACTTTTTGCAAGTTAATCGTACTTCTCTCATGTATTTTATCGGAATTCTAGAGATAATCTCCTCAACCAAATCCATTGGAAGATTCCAAATCGTCATCGTCATTGTTTCGGCTTGCAACTAGGGTTTCCAAACCCCTTTACTTGAAGTAGACGCAGAAAACCCTAGGCAAAGTTGGGCTACTCATGGGCTTCAGAATGAAATTGGGCCTTAATGATAATCCTTAACGTTATGGGCCAAATTTATTGATACTTTCGAAATGTGGAAGCTGCAATTAATTTAATATTTTAACATTCGATTAGTTGGATGAGGTGGTTGAATATTCCTCTTTTCAGTCCCAGGAATCAAAACGCTTCAATGAGACTAAAATAATCTCAAGTGAGATCTACGACCTACAGAATGGGACCAGTGTCCAAAAAAACATCTAGAAGACTACAACCGAAGAAAAAAAAAAACTCACTTCTACACTTTTAGGAGTTATTAAAATTCATAGCAAACATTAATTTGCAAATTTTATCTAAAATGGTAATAAATAAAATAATTTGTAAATTATCTCTAATATATGGTAATAAATCAAATAATTTTAAAGTGATTTATCAGAATCACGTTTTTAATTGTTGGCAAATTTAATGTATCGGCCGTGACATTTCACAGATTTTGTTGACAAAAAAAAACACTGTTGCGTATTGGACACGTGTTATAAAAGACAAAAGAACCTCACCTTCTTAGGTTTTGTCCAAATTTTGTTGACTCTTTGACTCGTAACGTAAATCAACGGCTGTTAAAATTTACACGTGTCATGCATTCAGTTTTATTTGTATGTGTGAGTCTCTGATTGGTTGAAAAAAGGAAATTAAAAAAAATGGAAATAAAGAGAAAAAGCTAAAGGGGAAAGGAGATGCAAAGCTTTGAGGTATAGAACAAGGAAAAAGGAATTTTGATTTAGGGTTTTTCCCTTAACTTATCGCGTTCATTATCATCGGTGTTTTGATTCTCCGGCGAAGTCCCGGAGACTTGTGATCTGTGGGTAATTGGTGTTTATTTCAACTAGCTGCGATGATCTCGTCGAAAAACGGAGCTGCGATGATCTCTCGACCTTTGTTCCTTTCGGATCGAGTTGATGAAGTTTTTTCTCGAAAGCTTGATTTGTCGGTTTCGTCTTCATCTTCTTCGACTCTCCTTCAACAGTTCAATAAGACTCATGAAGGTTTTGATTTGTCGCGAGCTCTTTTTGGGTTTTTTTTCCTTTGAGTATTCGCGTTTTCACAACAGAAATCTCCTGATCGGTGTTCAGAGTTGTTTTTCGCTTGATTGTTGCGATCAATTCCATCTGTCTTTGTTATGAACATTAGGTTATGCGATCTGACATTTCTATTCTAGGCAGTCGTATGTTATAAATTCGAAGATCTTAGATTTGGTGAAATCAAACTTGCTACGAACTGAACTTGTGTTGTCCTTTTGACTTTTGGAGATTCTACTTATCGGCTTTGGTTATTTGGTTTGTTGGTTTCAGGGCACAAATGCTAAGTTCATTTGAAATAATGTGATTGCTGTTGATTTATTGTTCCTATGGTTATGTTTAATTATCTGAGGATTTGACGATTTATTTCTGCCATTCCTTGCTGATTACTGTGTATATTTCGTGTAGGTGATGATGACGCACGCCTGGCTCTTGCTCATCAGCTCTACAAATCAGGCGATTTTAAACAAGCCCTAGAGCATAGCAACATGGTTTACCAGAGAAACCCATTACGTACTGATAATCTTCTTCTTATTGGTGCTATATATTATCAGGTACTAATTTCTTTCCTTCTCTCAGTGGTGGTTACTTTATCCTTTATTTTAAACGGATTAGTTGCTTACTTATATAATACATGCCACACAGCTCCAAGATTACGATATGTGCATTGGTAGAAATGAAGAAGCTCTTCGTATACAACCTCAGTTTGCTGAGTGTTATGGAAACATGGCAAATGCATGGAAGGTAAGTGGCGTGGGCTTTTCCTGATAAGTTGGTTATAGCCAATATGTATATTCTTATATCGTGATATGCTCTTTGCAGGAAAAAGGAGACACTGATCGTGCAATCCGCTACTACTTAATTGCAATCGAGGTTGTGCTATATACAATTTATGATTCTCAGATTCATCTATAATTTTGCTGTTACATTTTCTTCATTTTCTACTCGCTAACCCTTTCCTTCCAATACAATTCTCAGCTAAGGCCCAACTTTGCTGATGCTTGGTCAAATTTGGCTAGTGCATACATGCGAAAGGGAAGACTCAGCGAGGCAACACAATGCTGTCAGCAGGCGCTCTCATTGAATCCACTTCTGGTATTTAAGTCTAAGATCCTTCTATCTATCTTCTTGATTGAAATAAGTAATTGACACCCTTTTTACTGATTCTGTCTCACTGCTTTTAAGAGTTTTACTATCTTTTGTTCGCCTTCTCACTGGGTAATGTGAACTTTTCCTAGGTTGATGCACATAGTAATCTGGGAAATCTTATGAAGGCTCAAGGATTGATTCAGGAAGTAAGTCTTGTGAATTAAACTCTTTTAGGCCTATCTGTTCCTTTTCCAGCCCTATAAAGATTATTGCAACTTTCACGCTCTCTTGTGCTCTCTAGTTATGGATGTCGGCCCTAAAGCTACATTTGATTGATCAAAATTTTGTCCTTGGAGAAGAGCTCGTAATTGAATTAAAATAAATTTGTAACAAAAATGGACAGTGATGTGATGCTCTAGTAATATAGCATCACATCTTAGTCTTTTAAATAGTTTATCAACTGCAATTACTGATGGATGCATTCATTTTTCTGTGTTGTACTGTGTCATTATCCACAATCAATACAGACATCAAGTTGTTACTGAAAGGCAAGCAGGGATGATCGTCAGTCTTATAGTCAGTATCTTCTGCCAGAGTCCAAATTGTTAGAATATAATATTTTGTGCAGGCATACAGTTGCTATCTTGAAGCTGTTCGCATACAACCAACATTTGCGATTGCGTGGTCGAATCTTGCTGGTCTTTTCATGGAGTCAGGTGATCTCAATAGAGCCCTTCAGTACTACAGGGTATGCTTCATTCTATCCTAGTGACATCTGTTGACATTTTGGTCTGTGTGCCTTTCTTTTTTAATATTATATTCTTTATGTTTTAGTACGTTGTCTGAATTTCTTAATTTACCAGGAAGCTGTGAAGTTAAAACCTGCATTCCCGGATGCATATTTAAATCTAGGAAACGTGTATAAGGTATGTTTACGATTGTTGTGTCGTTCAGATTTCAGTGGCTGAAAGTTAAGTCCAGTAATGTCATCTGTACAATATAAGAAACACGGTTTCCCTTTTGTTTGTGTATAAGGCTCTTGGGAGACCTGCAGAAGCAATCATGTGTTATCAGCATGGCTTACAGATGCGGCCAAATTGTGCAATGGCATTTGGTAAGTGTGATTTTATCGACTATTTGCTTAACTTAGAAAAATTTAATTGCTCAAATAATTTCCTGATGTCCTTACCATAGTTGGGGTTTGACTACTTATTGCAGGTAACATAGCCAGTATATACTATGAGCAAGGTCAACTGGATTTAGCAATTCGGCACTACAAGCAGGCTATCTCCCGCGATCCACGATTTTTAGAGGCTTACAACAACTTGGTTAGCATCAACAACATACATTATGCAGGTTTTGAGGTCTGTGAACTATATTTATAACATATGATCTTTTTTCTTTGCCTTTGCAACTTGAAGGGTAATGCATTGAAGGACATTGGGCGAGTTGATGAAGCAATACGGTGTTATAATGTATGTGTGGTTCCCATCTGAGATTTACTAGCTAATTTGTAGGTTTCTTACAACCTGTTGTTATACTGCAGCAATGTCTTGCTTTACAACCAAATCATCCACAAGCAATGGCCAATCTGGGAAATATTTATATGGAGTGGTATATGATCTCTTCTTTCTCTTTGTTAGATACATAATATTTGAAATTACCTTAATTTCATGTCACAACTTTGAACAGGAATATGATGGGTCCTGCTTCCTCATTATTTAAGGCTACTTTGGCTGTAACTACAGGGCTATCCGCTCCGTTCAATAATCTTGCAATAATTTACAAACAACAGGTGTCTACATGCCCCATTATCAATGTGCAATCACTTTTAAAGTCTTGAACGTGTTTAACGAAAATATGCTTGTTTTTTCTACTTAACTACAGGGAAATTACTCGGATGCTATATCCTGCTATAATGAGGTTCTTCGTATTGATCCATTGGCTGCTGATGCTCTAGTTAATAGAGGTAATACTTACAAAGAGATCGGGAGGATAACTGAAGCAATTCAAGATTACATGCATGCTATTAATTTCCGGCCCACAATGGCTGAAGCTCATGCGAATCTGGCCTCAGCTTACAAGGATAGGTATCAATTCTCTCTCTCTCTCTTTTTTTTTTTTCTTTTTTTTTGTCAAACAGGTATCAATTCTCTATATCTTGCATTTCTAATGTTTATTAGACACATGTTCAAATATCATCTACCTTAGAACAAAGCTAAAAGAATCTTTAATTTGAAGAAATATCTCATACCCAATAAGGATTTTGTGTATTACATTTTCCATCGTGATTATCTTATGGCCTCATATACTTCTCTACTGGCAAGTATCCTGCTTAAGCTTTGTATTTTTCTCTATGTACGGTTCTTTTGGTGTTATCAGGTTAGGCTCTTGTCTTTTGGAACTAAGAACATTTTAGATGTGGCAGTGCAACATTGACCATCTCGAAACTGTAGCGATGATATCTTTGGCCAGAAAGATATTGTGTTTTTATTGATGTTTTTGTTGCACCTTTTTGCATATGCAGTGGGCATGTGGAAGCTGCCATTACCAGCTACAAGCAGGCCTTGTTATTACGACCAGACTTCCCGGAAGCAACTTGCAACCTTCTGCACACGTTACAGGTATTTATTTTCATGCTTTGACACGTCCGGTTTGATATGATAGCTCCTGCTTCTGTTCATGTCCCTTGATAACTTTCTCTTGTCTTCGTTAAATGCTTTCCTCTTTCCTGCTGCTGTACCAGTGTGTATGCTGTTGGGAGGACCGCAGCAAGATGTTTGCTGAAGTTGAAGGCATTATTAGGAGGCAAATAAATGTAAGTATCTATGTCACTTAAAGTTTTTGGTACTTTTATGCTATTACAAATTGAGGAGATAGCAATATCATATTGATCTTATCTTTAGATGTCGGTCCTACCAAGTGTTCAGCCCTTCCATGCGATTGCATATCCTATTGATCCTGTTCTTGCCCTTGAAATCAGGTTTGAGATTAATATTCAATACCCATACTTTCCATGAATATATGTTTATGTAATCGTTGGTTATAGGCCTATTCCTCATGTAGCTTCTATATTTTCAGTCGTAAATATGCTGCACACTGCTCCATTATTGCTTCCCGTTTTGGACTACCTCCCTTTAGTCATCCAGCTAAGCTCCCTGTAAAACGTGAGGGAGGATTTAAGAGATTAAGGATTGGATATGTGAGCAGTGATTTTGGTAACCATCCCCTGTCACACCTAATGGGATCCGTGTTTGGGATGCACAACAGAGATAACGTTGAGGTTTGTATTCTGTTATTGATCCGCTTGTGTTTGCTTTGGTTTCATATCGAAAATTTAGGTTCTTCAGCTCGGTGATTATTTTACGAGCATATATAATTTGTGCATGCTGCGTTTAGTTCTTCTAATGGGAAGAATGTGTGAAACTAATTATATCCTGGGTGTGTAATATTTAATTTCTATAGTTGATGGTAGATCATTCTGTATCTTTCTATCCTGTGTTTGGAATTTGGGATTTCAGCTAAGAAAATCACATTTTTACAGGTTTTCTGCTATGCATTGAGTCCAAATGATGGTACTGAATGGAGACAGCGTATCCAGTCCGAAGCCGAGCATTTCCTGGACGTTTCTGCTATGTCATCCGATGCTATCGCCAAGATCATAAATGAAGATAAAATCCAGATCCTGATCAATCTGAACGGTTACACCAAGGCATGCTCTGAACATTTCAGAATTTTTTTTAACTAAAATCAAATCACCATCAAACTAAACGGTAACATAGTGCTTTACTCATCCACATGGAAATGTTTTGGTAACGGTGCTTGGTTTAAAACTATGCAGGGGGCTAGGAATGAAATATTTGCCATGCAGCCTGCACCTATCCAGGTTTCATATATGGGCTTTCCGGGTACAACCGGAGCAACCTATATTGACTATCTAGTGACTGATGAGGTTTGCTTTTGAATAAAAGTTCTCCTATATTCTGTTGAAGTGTTTTTTCCTCCCAACCTTGGTTTTGTCTATGTTTTGACCTGTTATTCTCTTTTACTTTTCAGTTTGTGTCTCCTTTGCAATATGCACATATTTACTCAGAGAAGCTGGTTCATCTTCCCCATTGCTACTTTGTCAATGATTACAAGCAGGTATGGTCACAGCAAATTTATCTTTACCAGGTTACTACTGTACGTTCGTCAGTTTCCGCAATTACTTATACTCATTGCATATATGCTATGCTATTTCCAGAAAAATCAGGATGTTTTGGATCCTAATTCTAAGCCCAAGCGATCAGATTATGGACTTCCTGAAGACAAATTCATATTTGCATGCTTCAACCAACTTTACAAAATGGATCCTGAAATCGTTAATACTTGGTAAATGATATTCCTTGGTTCTTGAGGTTTGCTTGGTTTTACATACGTCACTTTACACCATCGCGATAGCGTAAATAACATTCTGTAGTTCGTAAAGATGTAAATCCACACATTCGTAAAGTGATCTGTTTTTGTTTTATTGATTTTTGCCATGAAGGTGCAACATTCTTAAACGAGTACCCAACAGTGCTCTTTGGCTTCTCCGTTTCCCAGCAGCTGGAGAGATGAGGTTTCGCACATGTAAGTGTAGTTCCATTCCTTGCCTAGCATTTCCTTCTTCTTTTTTTCTTTCTGCTTGCACTATTTATAACCTTATTTTCTGGTATGATATGCAGATGCGGCTGCCCAAGGTGTGCAGCCTGATCAAATTATCTTTACTGATGTTGCCATGAAGAGTGAACATATCAGGCGAAGTGTCCTTGCTGATGTAATTCTTGATACGTGAGTTCTTTTACCTCGACTTAATTCATCTGCACTTTAAACAATATCAGAAAACAACACAACTCATTCTGTCAAAATTTTACCCTCCCTCGCCCTGTCCTATCGTTAGGCCTCTGTGCAATGGGCACACAACAGGGACTGATGTCCTGTGGGCTGGTGTACCAATGATAACATTACCACTCGAGAAAATGGCAACTAGAGTGGCTGGATCACTCTGCCTTGCAACTGGGCTGGGCCATGAGATGATTGTTAAAAGGTAAATCTCAGAACAAACCAACTTCTGCTGTGTTCCGTATCCCTTTGTTTTCATGTATACTCATGAGATAACATAACGTTTGTGAACTAGCTTGGAGGAATACGAAGAGAAAGCCGTCTCTTTGGCGTTAAACAAGCCAAAACTTCAAGCACTGACTACAGAATTGAGAGCAAGCCGCTTAACTAATCCCTTATTTGACACCATGCGCTGGGTTAGTCTAGCAACGACACTCATTAAACTCTATTCCCTTCTCCTTGTGTTACTTTTACCTAAACCAATCAGCTCTGTTGGTTACAGGTTAAGAATCTAGAGAGGTCATTCTTCAAAATGTGGAACCTTCATTGCGCTGGACAGCAGCCGCAACACTTCAAGGTATTAGAAAACGACCTAGAATTCCCATTTGACAGATAAACAATGAGGGGAAAATAATCAAAACACAGGACCCGGCATTGTAAATAAAACCCGAAGAGAATTAGTAGCAGAAAGATTGTTAAAATTATCAGAGGTAGAAGAAGATTATTACTATTATTGAGCTGTGTACTATAAAAAAAAGCTGGCTGTGGTATCATCCTATGTTTCCCATTACCTGAGCATTTGTATTATCCCAATGTATTATTGTTACTTGAAAAACATATAATATATATTGGATCTTTTCGAACCTCAATTATTTAACTCCCACAATTAGAGATTCCAACAAATTAGACAAAAGACTTCACTTATAAGAAGCTTACTAATCAGAGATTCGAGCAAATCTCACGGGTTCTGATTACTGCCATATGAGACAAACTTGTTTCGCGTAGAATTTTGTGGGGTCATTAGCCAAGTTTTTACATAATGTAAACGGCGAAAATCGATTTCGAGACATGATTCGATTTCGAGACATGCAAGCTTTAGTGGACTTACCATCTGTCACTGGGCTAAAGGCCACAAACAGACCATGCCATTCAGATTGATTTTTTCGGTTTTGAAAATGTAGTAACGATATAGATATCGGCTAAAACTCGGTAATTTTGGATTTTGATTCCAAATTAGTATTTAAAATAGGAACCAATTAGATCAGAAATAATTTCGGTTTTCACTCGGTTCGGTTCTAAATAATAACGGAACAATTACTTAACAAAGTATATAGTATAAATTAGTTTAAATTTCTATTTGCTTACTTTCGGTTATCGAAGTAAACCAAAAATCGAAAGTATCAAAAAACTAGAACCGGACAGATTTCGTCACGAACTAAAACAGAACCTAGTGTGAAAGATGTTTAATTTAGGAAAGCTTTTAAAGAAACCGGCCTAATAACTAGGAAACCAGCTGGTTTATAAGAACCTATGCAATAAGCCATATAACAGCCCATGAGCCCATAGTTACCCTAATTTTATGGGCCTTTACATTTAAGCCCATCAACACGTTGACCTATAAAAGCTAATTGCTTCTCTTTGTCACGCTGCATTAGGGTTTTTATCTTCACATATATTCATTTTGGCTGCTGCAGGTAAGCACAAAATCATAAAACCCTAGAAATGGCGACTGCGGCGAAAGAATCTGTTCAATGCTTCGGAAGGAAGAAGACGGCGGTTGCCGTCACTCACTGCAAACGTGGTTCAGGTATGATTAAGCTCAATGGTTCACCAATCGAGCTTCATCAACCAGAGATCCTCCGTTTCAAGATTTTCGAGCCACTGCTCCTCCTCGGAAAACACCGTTTCGCTGGAGTTGATATGAGGATCCGAGTAAGTGGAGGTGGTAACACATCTCAGGTGTACGCAATTCGTCAGAGTATCGCGAAGGCTCTTGTTGCTTACTATCAGAAGTATGTTGATGAGCAATCAAAGAAGGAGATCAAAGATCTATTGGTGAGGTATGATAGAACTCTCCTTGTTGCAGATCCAAGGCGTTGTGAGCCAAAGAAGTTTGGTGGTCGTGGTGCTCGTTCTCGTTTCCAGAAGAGTTACCGTTAAGAAAAATCTGGTTTGGTTTTTGTTCTTGCTCTTTAATGTTTTTGAGATTATGACTTGTTGGTATTGTGATGTTTTTGATGGTTTATTGGATAATGAATCACTCGCTTAAGAACTTATGTTTCTGCTATTTCGATTTCATGCTATTGATCAATATCTATCTTACTCTTGATTCTTCACATTTAGTTATGAAGTATTAGTTATTTGTGGATCTGTGGAAGTATTTGGTTTGTAGTTACAGAGTGATTTAGTTTATTAGATTATGAAGATGATCAGTTCCTGAGACTTTGATTGATGCTATTCACTCTGCTAATGTATTTCTGTAGCAAGCCTAGTTGCAATTTGTCTCATTTTGAAATTGACAAAAATACACAAACAGGAAATGTTCCAATTTTGAGATCGATAATATTTGTGCGGTTTGTGTTAATCATAATTGCAATTAGTCCCGGGTATAAAACCCGATATCCTAAACCGAAACTGTTCTGAAAAACAGAAACTAAATCTGAATCTAAGCTGACAAAATATTTGAATGAATCTTAAAATTATATACCGAAAAATTGAATAAAAACTGAATAGGAACCTAATTAACTTTTGTTAAATTCGAATTTTTTAAATTTATTTTTATTAACTTTTACTAGTTTTGAATTTAGGAAAAACAGCAATAACCTCAGCAAACTTTGTGGCCAGTGCGATTCATACACGAATTCGGATGCCGGACTTAAATATAAATTTATTGATAAAAAATATAAATTTTATACACGAACTACTATTTTTCGGCCAAACTCAAAGTTGACCGTTAGCTCTGTTAGTTAACAGTTAAATATCCGTTAGGTTTCAGTTAGTTGACACATGTAGGGGTAAAAAACTGACACGTATACACTGAAAATAATTAATTAAAATAAATTAAAATAAATTATACTAAATTAAAATATATTAAAATATATTAAAAATAAATTAAAATAAACTAATATAAATTAAAATAAACTAAAATATATTAAAATAAATTATAATAAAATAAAATAAATTAAAATAAAATAAATTAAAATAAAATAAATTAAAATAATTAAAATAAATTAAAATAAATTAAAATAAATTGAAATAAATTGAAATAACCTAAATTAAATTAAAATAAATTGAAACACATTAGAATAAATTAATTTTAAATTGAACTACATTGACATAAATTAAATTCATTAATGAAGCACCTATATAAAAGAGTTGATGAAGCACTTACAGTGTCCGACTACAAATACAATTACAACTTGGCTACAATCGTAATTGTTAAAGGTGTATCTGAGATCCTATTTTGGTCCATGAATACCAATCAATGATTAAAACTTCTCATTCATGAACTCATCATAATTAGCTAAAAACTTGTCTCGATTACTCAACATTAATTCGGAAGACCTCATTCTCGACAATTCATCAGAATGAAAAGAACTCGGTCAACACGTCATCAAGCAAAGAAATTAAAATACTGTACTCTTTAAAACGTACTCTTCACTACCATAAAAAACAAAATCCTTACCAATATTCTCTCTTAAACTTTCTCAGTTGGATTTTAACCTTAGACCTTAATCCTACTCGAACAATAGTCCACATGTTTCAAAAAATCATCAACTCTAAAATCTTAATATGATAAACCCTACAAATCTTCAACAAACTAAATATTTTAGGCATAGTAATAGGAAAAGAAATGATTTGATAAAGCACCTACATAAATATTTTCGGCAACCAATTTATTTTATTTTTGTTTAATTTATTCAATTTATTTTATTTAATTTTTCTTTATTTTAATTTATGTTAATGTATTTCAATTTATTTTAATGTATTTTATTTTAATTTATTTTAATTTATTTTAATTTATTTTAATTTATTTTGATGTTCAATTTATTTTAGTTCATTTCAATTTATTTTAATATATTTTAATTTATTTTAGTTTATTTTAATTTATTTTAGTTTATTTTAATTTATTTTTAATATGTTTTAATTTATTTTAATTTATTTTAATTAATTTTTTCAGCTGTACACGTGTCAGTTTTTTAGCCCTACACGTGTCAGCTAACGGAAACCTAACAGATATTTAACTGTTGACTAACGGAGCTAACGGTCAACTTTGGTTTTGGCCGAAAAATAGTAGTTCGTGTATGAAATTTATATTTTTATCAATAAATTCAGATTTAAGTCTGGCATACGAATTCGTGTATGAATCGGCACTGATCACAAAGTTTGCTGTGGTTTTGGCCGTTTTTCCTTTGAATTTATGTATATAAATACTTAAACCCGACCATCAGAGATTGAGTCTCACCACCTGAGATTTTATATAGGAATTTAGCTAATGGACCGGCCATTGTGGTCCAATATTAATATTGTTTTTGACAAAAAAAATACATGAACTTGATCTATACCTGAACAGAACCCGAGAAGTAGAAATACCCGAATAGATCCTAAATTAATAGATCTAAAAACTCAAAACTGAAAAAACCCGAACCGATACCCAAAATGCCCAGGACTAATTGCAATACAGATTCAAATGAAACAGTCAAGCCTTGCAAGTTAAAAAAACATGAAGTAGATGCATGTATGAAAGTCCCATTATTTGAAATTTATTTATATCAGGGATTTAATATTTCGTATAAATTTGATAATCTATTATCTATAGATGTAATTTACTTGTAAACTATAATCAACTGTTTCTGGACCACTTCTTGACCTAAATGTGTATGATGAGTGCAAAGCTTGATCAAGAAAGTAACGTAATTAATCACTAGGAAACTAAGATCTAATGTTTTCCACAACTTCTTGTATTATATAGCACATGTAGTATCGCTTAGTTCTCAAACAAAGTATACAAAAACACACACAAAATCATTTCTATTTGCAAAAGAAATGAAAGGTCTTCTGCAATTTGTTTTAGTTAAAGTCATTTTGTTGGTTTTAGTATGTTCATTTGTATATTGTTACGATCCATCTCCTCTTCAAGACTATTGTGTTGCGGTCGACGATATCAAAGGAGGTAATCTATACTTATGGCAAACATATATAGAACGAACTGTATATTCCATCCTAAACAATATCTGCTCCAGTTTTGACCAAAAAACTCTAAGAGATTTGAACCAATTCCCTCAATGGAAAACAGTTATATGTTATCACTACAGTACAATAAATTCTTAAAAATAATGTTTCTAAAAGTGTGTATATATTTTGGTGTCTAAAGCGTATGTTTTATGTGCTTTAACTCGGAGCCTACTAGTGCTTACTTTAACAAAATTGCCCTGAATTTGTTGCTTATACAATATATATCATGAACCAATTCTTATGTTCTTTGTAATTCAAGACAAAGTGACTGTCTACATAATTCAACACAAACTGATGTTTCAAAATATTCAGAGCATGATTAAGTTAAAGCATGCTTATCGTTGTTACATCATGAAACTGAGATTTAGATATTCGACTTTGTTATCGCAGTTACTGTGTATTATAGCATGAAACTTTCAATTGGGTATGGCCGGGCTTTTTGTTTTTTTTTCTATTCCCTTTGTTTAGTTATGCTGATTGTTGTGTCTGTACTATTTTTGTCCCCTCTCCGTCGTGATTTCTATTTTAATACAAAAGTCTTTTTAACCAAAATCTTAGTTTGAAGTAGATTTGGTGCTATAGGATCTTTCTCGTGAGAGGATAGATTGTTTTTACTATACTTTGTATCGAAAGATTATGAGCTTGAAAATGGTTATATATCATCTTGTTGCTTACCTCATCTTTCTAATTATAGTTTGATTATGCACATATGTTGCAGTTTACGTAAATGGAAAATTCTGTAAGGATCCAAGAGAAGTAACATCTCATGACTTTTTTTTGCTTCTGGTCTAAACAAGCCTGGAAACACAAGCATTCGGCTAGGTGCTTCGGCCAAACTCGTTAAGATGCCTGGTCTCAACACTCTTGGTGTAACCATAGTTCGCATTGACTTAAAGCCAGGTGGTCAAAGCCCACCACACATACATCCACGAGCCTCTGAGATCATCTTATGCCTTAAAGGGAAACTCTTAGTTGGTTTTGTGTCATCAAACCAATACAACAACACACTCTTCTCTAAAGTTCTTTATCCTGGAGATGTATTTGTGTTTCCTAAAGGTTTGATACAGTTTCATGCAAATATTGGTAAGACAAATGCGGTTGCAAGTGGAGCTCTTGGAAGCCAAAACCCTGGTTATATTGGAGTTGGTGATGCCGTTTTTGGGTCGAAACCTTTGATTGATTCAAAGGTCTTGGCTAAAGCTTTTGCTTTGGAGGTGGACAAAATAAATTACATTCAGAAAGTGTTTTCTTCGGGAGATGATATAGTGATTACTCGAGTCAGAGAATAACACTGACGATAAAGATACAATTGTGGATAACAAAATCCTTTTAAGACATATAGATACATTATGTATTAAAGTGTAACAAATATAAATTAATATTAAGATGGAAGAAAAGTGTGAAAATGTGTAATGTAACTAGTGTGCCAACTTAATACAAATGTATTTTTATTTCTTCTAATTGGATTGACAAATTCAATCTGTAACCAATTCTCAAACCCCTAACAATATCTCGTAAAATATAAATGATTTCTTAAAATTAAACTCGGGTGGGAAAAATAACAAATCTAACTCTCGATCACTTGACCAGAGACAATTCCTCGAAAACAATTGTATTGTGCAATAAATTTCTTTGCAAATTCAGAATAGTTTTGCTGGTAGAAAATTCTTGATCAACTCATAAGTTTTCATGTTTTTGATTTTTCTTTTACTAGCTTTTTGTCTTGATTTCGTGAAAAAATCTTCTTATCTTGTCCTGGTGTTTGGCTATGAATTATTTGTGATCTAATTATTGACAAAAAATGAGAAATGAAAGCATAAATGCAGATACATATTCAAATGAAACAATTATGCCTTACAAGTTAATAAAACATAAAGTAAATGCATGAAAGTCCCATAAATTTTAGAATTTACTTATATCAGGTCTTGATTTTTTCGTACAAATTCGATCATGTATTATCTTAAGTAGATGTAATTAACTTGTAAACTATAACCAACAGTTTCTGGACCACTTCTTAACCTAAATGTGTATGCATATAAATATGTATAAGCTTGTAATACATATACTGATCGAGAAAGTAACGTAACTCATGATCACTTGTATACTTAGATCAATTGTTTTTCCACGACTTCATACACTATATATAGAGCATGCAGCAACAATATTAATCCTCTCACACACAAAATCATTTCTATTTGAAAAAGAAATGAAAGGTCTTATGCGTTTTGTTTTAGCTAAAGTCATTTTGTTAGCTTTAGCATCTTCTTTTGTACATTGTTACGATCAATCTCCTCTTCAAGACTATTGTGTTGCAGTTGATGACAATATCAAAGGAGGTAATTTCTACTTATGGTGTTAAATTATGGGTCTCCAAGTCAAAACGATTTAACAGTGAGTATAGAGACCATTATCTTATATATAGTACTTAAGTTCAGCTAAACTTCCGATATAGAATTTTTTCACATATGGAGAAAATATATAGGAACAATTGTATATCCCACCATTAATTATACTCGCTCAAACAAAATCCTCCTAATTTTTTTGCCTCTTTAGTATACATACTATATTTTTCATAATTCAACCCAAACTGATTATACTCTTCGTAATTTAACACAAACTATTTTTTTTTAAAAATAATATTTCCATGCATAATTAGTATTTTTTTTGTCAACTTTACGCATTCATTTTACTAATGGGATCGACAAAAACCCGATCCATAGCAAAATTGCTCCCACTAGAACTGGCGGGATTTGAACCCCCACCTGGTACCAAACTAAATCAAGGTCAAACCAACTGGCCACCTGCTTTTTGACCATGCATAATTAGTTTAAAGCATGTTTATCTTTGTTACATCCTGAAATTCAGATTTAGATCTTTAACTTTATTATTAATAACATATAGCATGAGGTATTAGGTTGAGATTGACGTGATGCTATATGATGATTCTCCTGGAAATATAGATTGTTTTCATGTACCTTTTAACGAAAGATATGAGCTTGAAAATGGTTACATATCATCTCGTTGCTTCCCTCATCTTACTAATCTCTTGCTATAATATACATATATATATGTTGCAGTTTACGTAAATGGAAAATTCTGTAAAGATCCAAGAGAAGTAACAAGTCATGACTTCTTTGCATCTGGCTTAAACATCCCTGGGAACACTAACAATCGTCTAAGAGCTGCAGTCAGAGCCGCAAATATGCCTGGTCTCAACACTCTTGGTGTAGCCATAGCTCGAATTGACATAAAACCAGGAGGTCAAATCCCACCACACACACATCCACGAGCCTCTGAGATCATCTTATGCCTTAGAGGCAAGCTCTTAGTTGGTTTTGTGTCATCGTACGAATACAACTACACACTCTTCTCCAAAGTTCTTTATCCTGGAGATGTATTTGTGTTTCCAAAAGGTTTGATACAGTTTCATGCAAATATTGGTAAGACAAATGTTGTTGCGATTGGAGCTGTTGGAAGCCAAAACCCTGGTTATAATGCAGTTGGTGATGCTGTTTTTGGGTCTAAACCTTCGATTGATCCAAAGATTTTGGCTAAAGCTTTTGCTTTGGAGGTGGACAAAATCAAATACCTTCAGAATGTGTTTTCTATGGAAGATGATATAGTTACTTAAGTCCAAGTATAATAATGACAAAGATGCAATTATGGCTATGAATTATAGATAAATTATGTATTTCGTTTCTGTAATTTAGATAAATTAAATTATGTATTTAAGTGTAAATGTATTGACAGATGTAGTAAATACATATACATTTTCGTGACAAAAAAAAATATATGTGTTTTGACAATAAACAAAAAAAAATTGTATGGAAGAAAGGTATGAAAGTGTGTAATATAAGTGTCTATTTAATAAGCAAGTGGCGTTTAGTTTAATAGCGTGATGATAAGTCCATACAAGACTGACGTACTTATACATTCAGGGATCGAGTGTTGAACTCTATTATATACAAACTTAGTTAATGAGTCGATCAGTTGTAACTTAGTGTTAAAAAAAAATCTCTATTTAATACATTTGTTTTACTCTTTTTTGGTCCGAAACAATTGTATTACTATTGTACAAGAAATTAATAAAATAACTAATTAATATATCATAATCATTTTTATATAGTTAGTTGCTTAAGAAATTTAATAAGATTATCGAGGACAGATGGCTTAGCGGTCATTCTACAAATCTTTAAATACATGACTTCAATTTTTTTCAATATAAAGAAAAGGAAAAGAAATTTAGATATGAGTATTATCTATCGTTCGAGCATTGTCGATCCAATTATAAAATTAAAGTTAGCAAAAAAATTAATCAAGTTTGAGTGAAAAGAAATAAAAATTAATCAGTTTCCACCTTTCCCATAAGAGTGTCCAGGTAAAGGAGTTTAATATGGACAGCCTGTAGAGATTAATGGGCTGGATTAAACGGGCTTTGTATCCATATGGGAAGATTAATGGGCCTTACGAAAGGGCTTTATATTCGTATGGAGATATTAATGGGCCGCATTAAACGGGCTTTGTTTCCCTATAGGGGAGATTAATGGGCTTAACGAAAGGGCTTTATATTCGTATGAAGAGATTAATGGGCCTGACGAAAGGGTTTTATATTTGAAAGATAATATGTTCCAAAGGAAACGTTTCGTTTCGAATAACACTATTCATAACGTTTTCTGTGAAATTCGCCGTCGTCGGAATTTATGGATCGACCACCGTCGTTTCCACACTATCAAAACCCTAACCCGAATTTCTTCCACCATTGTCTTCCTCCAAACTCTAATCCTAATTTATACTTCCGACCTCCACCACTTCTTCAAAACCCTAGCACTTACTCCATAGCCCCATCTCCCCCGCCAATTCGCGAGCTCTCCGGTACACTCTCCTCTTTACAATCTTTGTTATCGGAATGTCAAAGAACCTTGGATTCACTCTCGCAAAATCTAGCTTTAGACCACTCTTCGATTCTCCAGAAGGATAACAATGGCGGTTTTGTTCGTTGCCCTTTTGATTCAAATCACTTTATGCCACCTGAATCCCTCTTTGCTCATTCACTCCGTTGCCCTAATCCTCTTGACCTTACTCATCTTCTTGGATCCTTTAGTAGTTATCGGAGCACACTCGAGTTACCTTGTGAACTACAATTGAATAATGGCGATGGTGACCTTTATGTCTCTTTAGATGACTTCACCGAATTTGGAAGAAATTTCTTCTACAGCGATTGTCTAGGCGTTGTTAACATCTCTGGGCTCGATTGTAAAAAGCGAACTCTAACACTTCCTAATGTTCTGTACATAGAATGCAGCGATTTTGTAGGTTCTGATGAGAAGGAGAAAGTTAGTACGTTGGAAAAAAGGTTAAGGGTTTTACCATCTGAACTCTGCAAAATCAAAAATGAGACTGAGCAATGGAGAGAGTTCCCAAGTTCGTATTCCTATAGTGTTCTTTCTTCTATTCTGAGTTCTAAAGCGGTTGAAACGAGCGAGTTGACGACATGGATTCTGGTTCATTCAACGAGATATGGTGTTATAATCGATACTTTCATGAGAGATCATATATTGTTGCTCTTTCGGCTGTGTCTGAAATCGGTTGTGAAAGAAGCTTGTGGATTGATAGTGTCTGATGCTAATGCCGTTGGTGGGCAGCAGATTGTGAGCTGCAAAAGCAGAACATTTGAGTGTCCAGTGTTGATTCAAGTGTTGTCTTGGTTAGCTTCTCAGCTTGCTCTCTTGTATGGAGAAGGAAATGCGAAGTATTTTGCTCTGGACATGTTTAAACAGTTCATAATAGAATCTGCCTCTCACATAATGTTGTTTCGGTCAGAAGAGACTAGACCTAAATCCTCTGGAGTTGTCGAGGATTTAGATGGTGCAAGCTTGAGTAATAAGGATGTGAAGATGGAGAAACCCTTTGAGAATAGTTCAGGTGGAGAAGGTGGCAAAACTGTGGACCGGGCTCGGGTGATATCTGTGTCCCGTGTTGCAGCAGCTGTTGCAGCTTTGTATGAAAGATCCGTGCTTGAAGGAAAAATAAGGGCAGTTCGATATGCCCAACCACTACCAAGATGTCAGCGGTAAATTGAAATCTTTCAAAGGCTATTCTATCTTTCTGATTCTTTGTTTATCTAAGCATTAACAATGTTTGGATCTGAGTTTTATTCCTCATCCCATCAATCTGTAGGGTAGCTGAGCTTGGTGTTATGACAGCTAAAGCTGATGAGGAACGAAAAAGACGTTCTAGCTACCGACCTATTATTGATCATGATGGTCTTCCGAGACAACGCTTATCAAATCAGGTTAATACTAAACTAACTGTTATATAACATGAAGGAAACAAATATTACTGTAGGAAACTTTCATTGAAGAAACTGTGATATATATATCATCGTCTTTAATTTGTAGGATATGAATAGAACGAAGACAAGAGAAGAGCTTTTAGCTGAAGAGAGAGACTACAAGCGTCGAAGAATGTCATACCGTGGTAAGAAGGTGAAACGAACGCCCCGACAGGTAAGAAGCTGTTTCGTTTCCTTGCCTTAGTTAAACACATTTTCCAGTATTGTGAATGTTTTGCTGTAGAATGGTCCCTGTTTGGACAGTCTCGTTGAATCCTTTTTTGAAAAGGTGTAGAAAATATTAGCTATACTATGTCTTGTTGAGGCTTTTTACAGATTTTGTGAGTAAGTTTTAACTTGCTAAAATTCTACTTTTGTTTATGACCACAGTTCAGTTTGCAATAAATATACATTATTCGCTTCTTTCAGTGAACTTTCTCCATCTTTTATCTTGTAGGTGTTACGGGATATGATAGAAGAATTCACGGAAGAAATTAAGCTAGCCGGAGGTATTGGATGTTTTGAGAAGGGAATGCCATTAGAATCCCCGTCTCGTATAGGCACCGAACAAAAAGAAAGTGACTTTGGATACAATACTGCACCATCAACATTAACTGATGCGTCATCAAGATTCTTTAAGCAAGGTAAAGGAGAGAACCATGCAGATACTGATTATCCAATGGATGATAGAGCTAGTAAAGATAAAGTCAAGCGGCATGAGGAGTATGACTCAAGTAGCTCGCAGAGACAGCAGAGCAGATCGTATAAGCACGATGATCCAAGAGATCACGAATACACAAGGTTCAAACAGCGTAGCCTCGAAAAGAAAACTTATCATCAAAACCACAGATCATTTCGTGAGAAGAGTTCATCACATTATAAAACCAAAAAGGACTACCCTTATGACCGCCATAGTCGGGAATTGAAAAATCATAATTCGTTTGAAGATAGATACAATCCAACTGAAAGAGAGTGAGCTTAGAAGAAGGTAAGTCATTATAAAACCATCTCTCTATATCCTCATCATCGTGTGGGCTGATCTGACTTTGAAACGGGGTGGTTTATTCCGATGATCTTGCAGTAAAACAAAAAGTTTACCCGGAGCATTGGCAATTATGTGTGAATCCGTATCCTCTTTTGTATCCTTTAACAATCATTTTTACCTTTTTGATGCATCTCAGTGTTGATCAAAACCTTATCTTTCTTAATCCCACTTGGTCATACTCAAATTTTCAGCTGTCTCTTGGGTTTATAATTTCACTGTAGTTACGATTTTTGTCAGACTTTTTATAATCCTTTGCTTGTGACAGAGATTGAAGTTATTTCAAGTATGTTCTTGCTAATGAGAGCCATGAGATTGCTGAGATGTTTGTTGTTGCGCAAGGAAATGGAAGAAGACTACAGGGGACACGTTATATATACAAGCAATTTTTATTATTTTTCATTATTCCACATATTTTTTGTACATATAAACTGCATACGTTTTTAAGTTTATCTTTGTTAAGCCATTCTTATTGGCTCGGTTTGAACTTATATCTAATCTTTTGGTGGTGTTTTTATCTTCTGTTTTTGATGTTTAATTTTTGTACTACATGTATGTTTTGACATATTTTGGAATACAATCGGTTTAAGGAAAAAGAAAACTGTAATCAACTTTTTTTTTTTCAAGAAAAAAACCATATTCCCATAAAATAAAATAAAAAAATTTTTTTTTTTGTGAACTAGTCTAGTGACTTTTTTGACAACACCACTGGTCACCTATCTTCGGCAAAAAAGAAATTCTTATAAATAAATAAATAAATAAAAAGAAATTCTTATAAATAAACAAATAGATTTTTTTAACTGCATATATTATTAAGCATAAGCATCAGAGTTTACAAATATTTTCAGAAACCTTGGACAAAAATCAAACAATTAACACTTTTTTTTCTTTATAAATCCCATAACGTTTGTAAATTCAGATTTCTTACATTTATATGAATTATATGCAACCCATGAAGGATAGGTTACGTGCAAGAAAAGAAAACTAAGAAACCAAAGACATAACTCGTTTAAAACTCTGTGGACGAAGACGATGACCAGCACCATTATTCATCTCCGAAGAACCATCAATGGCTAATCCTTTACCACCAAAACACAAGTATCTGTTCAATAAAGATCTCTGCTTCTTCATCGCAGGTGTTCTTCTCCCTAATTCAGAAGAAACCGTTTGAAACGGCGACGAACAAGCTGACGAAGGAGCTGGAGAGTACTCTGAGACCACCGGAGGCGAAAATACGAACCTCGGCGATTCCTGACCAACGACTCCTTTCATTAACCCTTCTGTGAATTTCAATCTCACTGATAAACTCGGAAGATCACCACTCTCTGTTCTCATCGGAAACGCTCTTCCTTTGTTACAAGACGACGGAGATCTTGATCTCGAATACATTTCTCTTAGAGGAACACGACGGTTGTTGTTATCGCCAGAGTAACGTCGATTTTCCTCGGATTCTTCTTTCTTTGCCCACCGTAAAAGAAGCTTAAGTCGCGCTCCTGTACCGCCTCCACCGCGGCGTTTGCGTTTAGAATGTGTCGAGATTTCTGTTGAACACTCACTGATTCCATCAAAACTCGCTCTTTCTGGACTAAGTTCAGCGTTTGCGGTTAAGTTCTCTGTTCTCGCCGCAGTAAAGAGAAAAATTTCAGAATCAGATATCTCAAAAGAAGTTCCTGGACTACCGCAGAATCCAAAACGCTCTTCTCTCACCCGCGAAAAGCCTTCACCGCATTTGGACTTCCTTCCACCCGCGGATACAAGCCGTTTGATCAATAAATCCGAAACCGCGGTTTTCGGCTTTTGCGTTTCAAGCAGATCAACAGCAGTCATTCCATCTGAATCAACGACGTTAAGATCAACACCAGGGATTCTCAACAGAATCTCAACGACGTCAGGTCTAACAGCGTTAAGATTATCCATCACAGCTAAATGAATCACAGTTCTTCCATTAACATTTCTAACGTTGACAATCTGAGAAAAGTCAACAGACCAGCTTCGTTCTCCTGAGAATAAGTTCTTAAGAAGCTCCATTTGCCGGTCTAATCGCTTAAATCCAGAAGCAGCAAAAACAGACACAACCGTGTGAAGAAACGTGTCACCATCTCCATTAACAACAGAAATCAACGGTGGAGATTCGTTTATAAGTGCCTCCATTACAGCTAAATGACCTTTGTAAGCAGCTATATGTAAAGCTGTGTTTCCATGGCTGTCTTTAACATCCATAATCGAATCATACTTCGACACAAGATACTTCACCACCTACAATAAATCCAAAAACATACATTTATTAATAATTGTGCATATGAGTGTGTAAATTTGATTAGTGTTCTTACTTCGATTTGACCTCTGCTTGAAGCAGAGTGCAACAGAGTAGAACCATAAGCATCTCTGAGTCTGGAAACGGCGTCGTATTTACCAGAGAGTAAGAGTTCATTGAGAATTGCCACGTGTCCTCCTCTTGCGGCACTGTGGACCCCTCTTTTAACCATCTCCTCCTTCACTACTAACTGTTTCTCTGTTAATCTTTGGCCGTTGATTTCTTCAACGCCGGCGATATCAGCCGGTAACAAAGCGAAATCGAGGAGAAGACGGAAAACGTCATCGTTTCGACCACGAGCCGCCGCGTAGAGAATATCCGTCACACCGTATTCTCCTTCTCCAAACACAAGAAGTGGATCTCTCTCTAATAGCTTCTTCACAAATTTCAAATCTCCGGCGGAAGCAGCCGTGTAGAGTAGCCAGCCACCGTAGCCAGCTCTGATAAGAGAATTATCTCCGTTTCCAATTTCACACTCTTCCAATAACCTCCTAGCGACGCGGGAACGGTTTAGCGCCACGTTACAGTTATTGCCATCTCCGTCATCCCAGACAGTTTCGAGACGGCGGATACGGCGGAGGGAAGTGAGCTTAACGAGAAGGTTTGTGTCTTGATAAAGTAGCTCGATAACAACATCGTATAAACCATTAGCAGCGGCGCAATCAATTGGTGAAGCGTACCACCACTGGTCTCCGGTACTTTCCCAACGGAGAGGAAATATCGGCGGTGGCATTATCTTCAGTCCGGTCCGGTTTAGATAACAAACCGGGTCTTCTTTGGTTATTGTAAACCAAAACAAAGAATCTTAAAGAAAACAGAGCATAGGTGGTGAATATATTGATGAAACAGAGGAAGTAAGTGCCAAAGATGAAACTGAATGGTCTGAAATCAATGGAGAGTTTCTACGACGAACACAAAGTGATGAAGCAGAAGACAACAAAAAGGAGAAGCCTTGAAGATTGTGTTAGTGTGGCAAATACGTAACTTATGTGTGATTCACCAAAAAAAGAAAAAAAAATAGTATTTTTGAGGGCATCGAAAATATACAGATTCCATTCCCGTGAGTGGACCATATCTGACAAGATTTATCCATTTTTTCCTGCAAAAAATATCATTATATGATCGTGTAAAGGTTATACATTTGACCAACAAAAAATTTAATTAAAAAAGTAATGAAAAGGTTTAATTTTTCAGAAAAAAGGAATTTTAACCTGCAGCAAGAACATTTCGAGATAATTAGATAAAATAATAATCTATTTCTATTTACAGTAGAGTTTAAAACCTTATAGATAAGCAATAATTGAATGATGTTTCATCTATAATTAGACGCGTCGTTCGTTTTGTGAAAACCAGACGTTGAGATATCAATATAGTAGGTTTAAAACATGGAGCACGAAAAATCGACATTTAATTTGCTCTATAAATAATCGAAATAATGTTTTGACCAAATAAAATTTGCCCCACTTGTGGCAGCTAACACAAGAGGGCCCTAAATAATATCTAATCAATAATTCATTGAATATTCATAATGATGTGTAGTTAAAGATAACCATCATTATGGAGTATATATTTTTTGTTTTGATTGGGGTGATATGGATCTACCTTTCTGTCGGTGTTGAGTGTGGACTCATCCAGCTGCACATGTACTTTGTCCCTTAACTCCAATGCTTTGATTATTTCTTTTTCCTTGGATCCTACTTGTGTATAAACTGCCATAAATTACTTTGGATCTTCAGACACCTCAATCAAGAGACCCTTAAAAGATTTGAGTTAAAAGAGACAAACAAACACAAGTTGCCTAACCTCTTATAATCAAGATTGTGTCAGAGACTCAGAATCAATCAACTCATGAATCTGAAGTGGGAGATCTTGTCCCTGATCATGACCAAATTTCTAATCAAAACTTTAGTGTGGTTGAATAAAACAACACAGTGAACATCTTATGCATGATCAGCTCTCGTTTCTTACTGAAGCATGAAGAGACAACTTCTCATCACAATCTGCAATCACATTTGCAACACTCAAGTCATTGTTATAACTGATAACTCTCACTTTACAGGGGCAGTAAGTTTCACAGTTTTCATAATGTGTTCGATTCTCTCGGCAGACTCATGCATATTCTTCTTCTTAACCTCTTCCAAGAGCAGCAAACAAGTTCTGTGCCTCGGCGTTATATCTTGGCTAATCATCTCTTCGAAAAGACAATAAGCCCACTCACACATATTAGCTCTGCATAACCTCTGTATTAGAAACGTATAAGTTGATTCATCGAGGCTGAGATGATGTTTAGTCACCATGTCTTTCAATAATTTCCCCACTTCAACCACATCTCCTCTATTAAAACAAGATTTTAGCAACGGGTGATACGTATGAACATCGGGATTACATAGCTTTGAACTTTCCATTTCCTTGAGCAGCTCAATCGCCTTATGTTCTTCGTCATGATGACAATACATAGCAACCATGGAGTTATACGTGGATGTATTAATGGCAACACCAAGCTCTGGCATCTCAACTCTGAAAACTTGTTCAGCTTCTTCTAACCGACCAGCTCGAGCAAGAGTGTGAATCAAACAATTGTAGAAAAGAGTATCAGGTTCACAACCAGATTTTTTCATTCTTGTAGCTACTCGTAAAGCCTCCTCATATTCTTTCTGAGCATTAAGAGAAGACATTATAGTTGTGTAAGTAATAGAATTCGGAGGAGATCCATTAGCTTCCATTTCACTTAGCATCTCATAGACCTTAACAAACTCAGACTGCTGGCAATAACACCTTATAATAGTCGTATAGCTAATTACACAAGGACGAAATCCGTGACCT
Organism: Lepidium aucheri; assembly: GCA_900406435.1. Lineage (NCBI taxonomy): Eukaryota > Viridiplantae > Streptophyta > Magnoliopsida > Brassicales > Brassicaceae > Lepidium > Lepidium aucheri. The sequence continues at coordinate 83,465 of OVBA01000173.1, forward strand.
TTCATCTCTTGGATCGTCCAAAGAGCTTCCTCGACTCTGTTTGCCTTGCACCAACCGTGAATGAATATATTAAACGTATGGGCATCTGGTGTAATGTGTGACTTTAGCTCTTGCAAAATCACCCTGGCCTGCTCGACTCTTTTCTCCTTGCAAAGCGTATCGAGCAGTAGATTCATTGATTCCGTGTTCTTATCCAATCCAAATTCCTTCAATCTATCGAATGTTTTCACAGCTTCTTCCCATTCCCCTGCACCAGCAAATCTCCTCATGATCTTAGCAATTGTATTCAAAGTAACAAGCTTATCTCCTCTCATTTTCTCCACAAACTCCTTCATCCGATCCCATTTCTTCGCTTTCCCAAGAATATCCACCGCCATATCATAAGAATCCCTCGAATGTTTGTGCCCTTTACAAGACTCAGCCCATTTCAACACACCAAGCGCAGATCTCCAGTCATCTCTAAACCTATGAAGCAGCTTATGAACTAAACCATCAGAGAGATTGACTTTGTTACATATTTCATCGTTAGATAAACGATTCAAAACCTCATCTTCACTCTCTCTATCACCGACTCTACCTACAATAACATTCCATATCTCCTCAGACTGTGAAAATTCATCAAATGTTTCAGGTAATTGCTCCGAAGCTGTAGAGAGATTCTTAATTAACGTAGAGGAAAGAGCAATAGAAGTCGAAGGTTTAAGGCGTAATAAAGCGTTTCCAATGCGATTTTGAAGAAGCGAAGACATCAGGAGAATCAGAAATCTACTAAAACCCTCGAATACGGTTCTTCAACTGCAACTACAGTTCCTGATCAATGAAATTCCAAGCTCAGTGGTGAGATAGAACCAACATACATCCGAGAAATATGGAAATCAAAGCTCGTACCTGAAAGGTGAGCAGAGACAACAAAATAGTGAAGACAACGCCGGCCGTCTGGCCGGAGAGATTCGACAAGTGATCCCAGAAAAGGGTTTGTGGCACGGCCCCAAAGAATATACCATGGCCCATTTAAAGCCCATATCAGAACCAAAAATCCAATAACTATATTATGGCCCATTCAAAGCCCATATCAGAACTCGAAGGGTTTTTGGTATGGCCCCAAAGAATATATTATGGCCCATTTAAAGCCGATTGCAGAATAAACTCATCAGGCCCTTGTTTAAGAAGAGTTTTAGACTGGTTAGGTTTTGTGTTTTGAAGGATAAACCAAAACGGCAAAACCTGCGAATCATGTGTACTCACTCTAGCTGTCCGGAACAAACATGTCCAAATCTAAGCCAAATCAAGATGTACTGTACTTATCTGAAACTCGAAGGTTATGTCGGGAATTAAAGGATTTGAGAGAGAGATGGTTTTGCCAGTTGAGAATGAAATCGCAAATGTGAACATTAAGTAACTCAATATAACATAAGCCAAACGTAAAAGGCTCAAGTAAAACATCGGTCTACAACTTCTCATCACCTCACATGAATGAGAATCTCGAAAACCAAAAGAAAAAGTGTTCCAAGTTTTATTGGTAAAACGACAAATTCAGGCCATTAAAGGGATGAAAAACTTTCCAATCCCCATCACTCGTGATCTGCTTCGAAGCTTTAGGCCTTTGACATGTGAACGATCAAGTCGACCACACGGGAACTGTAACCCCATTCGTTGTCGTACCATGACACCAATTTCACAAATTTGTCACTCAATGCAATTCCGGCCTTGGCGTCGAAAATGCTTGACCTGTTGTCACCAACGAAATCAGTTGAGACGACATCATCCTCTGTGTATCCAAGAATTCCCTTTAGTTTGCCTTCAGATTCCTCCCTGTATATTTGTGTTAACAGCAATTAGTGAGTACTTCGATGCTAATACGGGAATCGACTTTGTTGAAATCCAAAAAACTTACTTGATGGCCTTTTTGATTTCGTCGTAGGTAGCAGCCTTCTGGAGTCTGACGGTAAGGTCAACAACTGAGACATCAACGGTTGGGACACGGAAGGACATACCGGTCAACTTTCCGTTCAAGGCTGGAAGCACCTTTCCGACAGCCTTGGCGGCTCCAGTGCTGCTGGGAATAATGTTGAATGAAGCAGCTCTTCCACCTCTCCAGTCCTTCATTGATGGACCATCAACAGTCTTCTGGGTAGCTGAAATTGTAAAGCAAACCCATTAAGGTTACTATTTTCACATATAGGCAAACTAGTTTAGTAATAAAATGATAGGCGATTAAGAAACTTACCAGTGATAGAGTGAACGGTGGTCATGAGACCCTCTTCAATTCCGAATCTGTCGTTGATAACCTACAAAAACCAAGCCCGAAGTTGTTAAGAAAGTTTGTTCACTTAAAATACAGAGTAAATTTAGTTCACATAGGCTCCGAGATAATATACCTTGGCAAGGGGAGCAAGACAGTTAGTGGTGCAACTAGCGTTGGAGACAATGTCTAGGTCGGACTTGTATTCGTTCTCGTTTACACCAACAACAAACATGGGAGCGTCCTTGCTTGGGGCAGAGATAACAACCTTCTTGGCACCACCCTGGATAAAAAAACAAATCATTCATTTAGTGGAATGATAGAAAGCCATGATGTGCTCAATCATAAAATGCAACACTAAAGCACATGACGCGTTAATATAAATACTACACATAAATACCAAAATCAAATAAAACAAACCTTCAAGTGAGCTGCAGCTTTGTCCTTGTCAGTGAAGACACCAGTAGACTCGACAACGTAGTCTGCTCCAGCCTCAGCCCATGGGATATCCTCAGGGTTCCTTCACAAATACCAGTTCTACTAATGAGATTTACATTTCCTACAGCTTGTGTATATATACACAGAAATTGAGTGGATCATGCGATGTACCTGATGCCGAAAACAGTGACTGGCTTCTCGCCGAAGAGAAGGGTCTTCTCATCCTTGACCTTGAGTTCATTGTGCTTCCATTGACCATGAACACTGTCGTACTTGAACATGTAGGTCTGCAGCATTGAAACGCAGTGTAATCAATCACACCGTTCAAATATGACTCAATATCATATAACATTACAAATACGTCCAGAAAATACACAGCTCCACAAAGTGATCTGATCAGCAAAACCATACGAAAACTGAACTCTAAACCAAGTTTCACCGATCTGATCACTGAATAAAACAAACTATCAACACACTTAAAACACATATCCATAAACGTGACCTGAATGATTCAATTGATCATCCAAATCCGACGAAATTAGAGAGATCAGGAACATCTATATGAATCCTATCATCAAACAGATCCAAGTGATATTAACCAGTCGACGATCGAATCATCCTTGAAGAACACTTACCATGTAGTCAGTAGTGATGAAAGGATCGTTGACGGCGACGAGCTCAACATCGTCCCTCTGAAGAACAACTCTAGCAACCAAACGACCGATTCTTCCGAATCCTAGCGATGATTACAGAAACCAAGAGTCAGATTCTAGATCTAGATAAACGAAAGCCACTACACACTAAAGGTAAAACATAAATCCGAAACTCACCGTTGATTCCGATCTTAATCTTCGCTACAAAACAAAAAAAAATCACAAAAACGATCAGATCAGAAACACAACACCATAAGAATCAACAACGGAACAAGAGATCAGTAAAAGCAAAGACTAACCCATTGCGAGAGAGAGAGGTTTTGAAAATGGGATTCAGAGAGTGAGAAATGACAGTTGAAGAAGAGATGAGTGAGTCGGTTCCGTGAAGGAGCTATTTAAAAGGAAGACGAACGTGAAGGAGGGGTCGGAAAGATCTAGTGGTTAAGAGTTTTTCTTGGGAAAAAAGTCAGATCTGATTCAATATTTTTCTTAAGCGAAATGACTAAATTACCCATGGACACATGGCCTTATTCACACTAGTAGGCTTATATAGCCTTGTTTATTTGGCAAATGTCGTCATTTCTGAGGCGATTCATGCCGTTTGCATCTCACGCGCTGTACTAGAATATTCTTAAGGCCGGCCTGAGAGTCCACGGTTCCGATTTCTAGAACGTAACGCCCCAAATAATTTTCATGGAAACTATATATTATAGTTATAATTAAGTAAGCAACATAAATAAAAAACTAATTAAGAAAGTATCATATAATTTTTGTATTTAGGTAAATAGCAGTGAGCCATATAGTATAATAGATAAAACAGTCCCTAATATAAAAAAATATTTTTCTCTTTTTCATCTTTCTCTTTCTCTCTCGTCTTCCTCTTCTTCTTTCTCTTTCTCTTTCTCGTTCTCTTTCTTCTTAACATTTCTTCTGCTTACCATCTCTTTTCTATTTTTCTTTGTTTATCCTCCATAATCTCAGAATCTGATCACATTTACTTGTTTGGGTTTGATTTCATCAATAACTATCACGGATTTTATCCCAAAATGTCTCTATTTCATTAATATTTATTACAGATTTCAGCAATCTGCAATAATGATTTATATCTGGGTAAACAAAATTATATCTAAGAAAAGGATTTGTTGGTTCTATTATTCGATATTTCAATAAAACTCGAATTGGTGAATTTTTTTTTGGAAATCTTTCAGGATCTATAATTTTGATAGAGACATAGTGTTATTTGGAGATTCTAACTTGTGTCTTAGACACTCATGAAGAAGATGATACAAGTTTACAGAAAACAAGTATCAAAGTCGAAAACTAATAATTTATCGACAAAATTGTGTATTTGCGGTAAATTATATAATTGCAGTAAAACTTCATGTTAGTTGTAAATATGATATGAACTGGTGTGTAGTAACAAAGATATAAGGTTTCAAGTGAGAATCCGTAAACAGAAGACAATTATTTGTTAGATGCAAACGTACTTGTTAGCTTGAAACATATATATTAGCTGCAAAATTATGTGAAAAAGATGTTGGGTATAAAATGACAAGAGTTTACAAAATAAAGCACACTTACAGAGTTCGAGACATATAAATAAGCATAATACTAGATGGTCACCAAGTTGTTTTCCACAAATACATAGAGCATTCTCTTGCAATGGTACTCAAGCTTATCCACCTCTTTGCACCTTCCTTGAATCATCTACAACATGGGATCGACCTCCTAGTTGGTTTCTTCATCGAACCACATCAGGTCTTTTTCTTCGAGACAACATATTCTGGTGATACAATGGACTGGATATTATCCTGTAAATCAGATTGTAACATATAAATAGATGCAAAACATATAATAGGTG
>OVBA01000174.1:0-88583 GCA_900406435.1 Lepidium aucheri
GAATTAGGGACGAAATCTGGTCTTGTAATATATATGTCTTCTTGTAGTGATATTAGACGGTTTGAATTTAGACATCTACATATTCTTAGATCAGTTTATGGACTTAATTCTTCATGTAAAATCTGGAGAGAAGATCATCTCAGTATTTTATAGATTTGGGTATGATTCTTTCAAAGCTCAATGCCTTTGGCTTTAGGAGCTCATGCGTGTATTCAACTGCCTTCGAGGCGATAGAACCTAAGAGTACTTTTAATTTTCAGAGTCAAGATCGAATCTCCATCTTCTATCCAAGTTTCCCAGAATGTTAGAGTCTCCTCCACCTAAATGTTTTACGTTATTATGCTTGATTTGAATTTGCTGTATTTTGCTTTTTTATGGATGTAGCACTCGATTTTAATTAATTAATGGAAATAGGTTTGTGACAAAAAACATCAATATTTTGATATATAATTGTTTTATTGAGAAAAGTTATTTGGAATCTTCACTATTTTTATAGAAAATTTTGAATAAAATTATGCTTTCATATCATTACTTCAAATGTCTTTGATGATTATAAGTATTTCACTTATTTTAAATAATAGAACAAAGGATTAGCTGGAACCCAATTGACAAAAATTCATCAAAACTTAAAACTCAAAACTAATCAAAAATAGAAAATCAAATTCTAAAGGATATACAAATAAATTATAAAATGTGTGATCGTAAAGAAATATATTTATTCATGAAAATATGTAGACATTGTAAATTTTATTAATCCATTAGTAAAGAAATCAGGAAAAGACACAATCATAGAAACGATTCCTTCATAATATGTAAATACTCCCTATATTTCAAAACAAGTGATGTTTTAGGATATTTTTGTTTCATTTTAATTGATGTTTTAGGATTTTTATGAAAAATTAATTATGTTTAGTGTTTTTGTCAAAAATAGTAATTTTTGTAAATTGATTTGTGATTGGTTAGATTATTTTGAAATTTGTGATAAAACATGTTTTATATAGATAAAATAAAAAATTAATGATTTCTTAAACTGTATGAAAAAATGTCAAATATAATGAAACAAAGAGAGTAGTTAAACTTAATAGCCATATCTATAAAACAAATTATGATTGAAGACTAACAAATAAATAAACAAATTTTTTTTGAATTATTTATTATTTTACATTGATGAATTCTGTAAAATAATTTAAAAAGGATAGAATAGCCACACTCGTTAGAATTTGGATACATCAAAACGCAAAACTAAATTGATAAATAAATTTCAATTTTTTAAAACGGGTATAAATAGATTTAAAAGTTTGATCATAAAGAAATGCATTTTTTATGAAAAGCTGTAATCAAAGAGACAACCTTAAATTTTATTTTTTTCATGAGTAAATTATGGAGTATTAGAAAAGACATAATCATAGTAGTTATTAATGAAAAAAAAAGAATGAAAATATATCAACTATGCAACTCGTCTTTTTATTGAGATTTTATTGAGATTGTTATTATTATATAGATAGATTATAGAGTATTTTTAAAGAATACCCATTTTGGAAATTCCTCCTAGATTATAAGAGATGATTTCGGAAAACCATTGATTTTGCTTGAAAGGAACTATATCCCAAACTGCTAAGCTGATGTAATAGACGAGTCACTTAAAAAAATCGAACTTTTTCATTATTTATGCAACAGAGCTACAGAAGATTGCATGAACATACAGCAAAAGATCATGCAGTGAGTACTACATTTCGTAGACAATATTCTTATACACGCTATGTCACAAGCATACAATAAATACTCCAGTGTCCAAGATCCCTAACTCTGAACCTAATCCACTCGTGTTGGCGAGAGATTATCAACAAAAAAGCCTTACATGAGACAGTTACTTAGGACGCAAGAAAGAACATCTATGAAGAAGGAACCCAAACCGAAGAAGCATACACGATTCTACCTTTCCAACCTTGAAGCAACCAGTTACTGTTTTGATCAACATCGAAATTTTTATCATACCCATTTTCGATTTTCAACTTCAGATTATGCATCAGTTCCTTCTCAAGCGGAAGTTGTCTAAATCCGGCTCGGATTAGTCTAGCCTGCCACTGCTTATACGTCTCTGGTCTCTCCACTCTTTCTGTCCCTTCACAAGCTACAACATTCATAATCTCTCTACCATAAAACTCTTTCTCAAACATCAGCCTCATCTCGTTTTCCCTTAAAAGCTCCGAGTCACACATATCAAACAGAGCAGAGTAATGAAACAGCACTTCTCTGAACCTAGTGACAAAGAATGGGGCGTTGTAGCATCCGCTTAGGACTGCAGGGATGAAGGCATTCGGGTTTGCTTTTCTTATTAGGTTCAAAACCGCATCTCTCGGGCTGTTTACCATGACAGTCTCATCTAAAAGGTTCCTGAAACGGAACAAAGAGTTTACAACCACAAACTCGTCTTGTTGGATTTTCAAGTCTTCGACTTTGATCGTTTCCCATTTCTGAGCAATCGCGATGTACTCAAAGGGAACATTGTTTTTCTGACAGTATCGAGCCAAGCGATGCCCAGTCTCCTGAACTCCTTCCGCTGGTCGAAAACCACGCTGAGGAAGCTCTATACCAGTAATCCTAAGCTTAGGTGTACCACCAGGTCTGTGAGAGAGGCGATGAATCAGAGAAGGCCATTGAAAACCGTAAGATATCCCGAAATCAATGATGTGGATCGTATTGGCGTTTGCAGTCATTCGCATTATGTTGTGGTTTGCAAATATGATAGCAGCTTTCTTGAACGGACAGACCGAAATGTATGTCTGGTAAGCCTTCAACATGGCTGCTGCTGATGTTTTCTTCGAAGATAAAGCGGTGTAGATCTGTGTACCTGTTCCAGCTAAGCGTGCTTCAAGACTGTTTGCAAAATAGTGAGCCAGTCTCTCTGACCCATTTCCTAGAGGTGAAGAATGCTCCCTTATCTGTCTTAGCATTTCGTTGGCTGTTCTACGATCATCAACGGACACAGCTTGCGCACATAACACCAAAAGAGTCCTCAAATCAGCAGTTTCTTTCTTAGAATCGTTACTATGACTAGTAGCAATTGATTTCTTTCCACGAGTCTTTGCTCCATTAGACTGCGCTGCATTTTGCTGTGCTGCGGCTGCTTTGGCGGGTTCTGTTGGAAACTTCTGGTCAAGTATGCATTCGGGCTTCCCAGTGCTACACACCAAGATCTTATCAAACATTTCAGAAAGTTCGGTTTCCTCAACATAAACAGCAGACTGCTTGTTACTTCTTTCTTCAACAAAATCTTCATCATCATCACGCCAATGGCTTTTCTTTCCAGTCAATCTATTGGAAGGAGGAGTAGAGCTATGATGCTCTGTCTCATCTTTGGACTCCATCTTAACAAACACCTCAGAAGCATTTCCCTTGGAACTTGAATTCCTCGGGATGTAACTATCCAAATCGATAAAGAGCTGAGAAGATTTAGGAAGAAACTTACTAGCTTCCTCAACCCCTCTTTTGAACTGCATAGCCAATTCACCATCTTTGAACATATTCGAGACCAAATCATCACCAGAACCTGATCCAAAACCCGCACTATTACCACTACTTGTAACACCGCTCGACCTAGAAGTGGACTGGAAAACAAAATTACTCGGGATGGGTGTCTGTAACCAAGAAGGTTTATTATCCAAACCATCAACACTCCAGTGAGAATCAGAGGAAGTAGTGGTTGTAGTACTAGCATAATCACTAAAAACACCACCTGAACAAGAACCCTCAGGGCTATCATGAGCCACTTTCTCTGGATGTTCCATAGAAGAAGAAGACGAAGAAGGATATTTCTCACCGAGAGCCTCATAAAGAGATTTCTCAGCTGCTTGAAGAGCCAACGCGTCATGAAACATACAAGGCTTCTCTTCCATGTCTTCTTCCATAAGCACTTGGCTTATATACTTTAAAACCGAATCCGAGAAGTCAGCATCATCAGATGGAGATGATAGTGAATCTTTCCCTGCAACCTCGTTGTTGTTGTTGTTGTTCTGGGGATATCTATCAGGAGGATCCACAGATGCGAAATCTAAGAAAGGCTCATCTAGATAAAATCCATTAGCTAAACTTAAGGCTTCGTTTGAGCCAGGTAAGTCAAACCCGTCCATGGATCCAGGGAAACCATCCGGATAAGAACCCATGGGATCAAACAAAAGCTTCACAGAAAAACCCAGAATCCAGAGTCCTTAAAATCAATTAAAAATCAAAACTTTATTCCTGATCAAATCACCAAACCCAAAACAAGACCACAGAAGATCAAGAAGTGAGAATATAATATTAGAAAAGCAGAGATATTTTGAGAGAACTCAACATACCTTTAACGAGTAAGATTCATAGAATCGGGAACGAGAAGACAAAGAAGAACCTTGAGGAGGAGGAGGGAAAAGGGTTTTGAGTACGTGGTGGAGGGAGGGAGAGAAGAGAGAGAGAAAGAGAGAATCGAGAAGAGGAAGCAAATGAAAGATAAGAAGTAAGTAATTGTTTTTACTGGAAAGATAAAGATCAAAGAATATGCCTTTGGTTTTTTTGTTGCTTCACAAATTTAACTTTTTAAATTAAGTCAGAAATCAGTCAGTCGGTCAGGAAAGGTCTGGCGGTCTTATCTGGGCTGTCTGAAAAGAATCTTACCAGATTCGGACAATCTTCACTGCTTATTTTTACTTTTGATTTTTCTTATTTACGTTTTTCATAAATTTTAGTCATGTTATCTCATTTTTAGCATTTTCTTTTCATCTGAATCTAAAATATATTAAAACTGAAAATTATAAGGTTAGGAGACCATCAATTAACCAAAATAAAAATAATAGATGCAATCAATCTTACAATACTAAGAAGATGATCTGAAAGTTATTATACTGATAAAACCCGACCCAATAGATCAAGACATAGATATCACCCAAAAAGTTCTCGAATGATATACCGACAATAAGATTTTTACCAAAAACGATGACTTGAGTCATATAGATTTACTTTCTCTAGAAAAAATACATCTTTCACTTGATATTGCTAAAGCCGATAGAAACCTGGCAAGATCAAACTCCAAATCGGAAAACTAGACACATCAACACTCAATCATAAGATATCAGAATCAAACTAGAGACATCAACACTCGTCAAAGTTCAACAAAAAAACTTACAAAAGCTTTTATAAAAACCTACAAAACACATTTTATAAATCGACATAAAATTATAACTAAACCTACAATACAAATAAGAAACTAAAAACCTACAAAGGAGACTTCTAAAAGCTACATAGTTGGACACATAAACATACTTAACTAGACACATAAACTTACATTCACCAAAAAAGTTTCTCCTTTTCTGCACACTCACATAGAATTACTCATTAACAACACTTGTAATTTTTATTTTTTGGTTTTTCAAGAAAACAAAGATAAAATTGCCCTATTTCACCTCGAAAGACTAGATTTATAAACTATATTTTTGTAGTCTTTAGCTCATCTTTCTAGACTAATTTAATAATTCACCCTATAATTTTTTATAATTAATTAAATTAACACAAATGAATAGGTAAACAATTTTAAGTGATAAGGTTTATGATTCTCTGTCCCAAACCGGATTAGTTTTGTGTGGTGAGACCAATCTAGAAAGTGCAAATCAAATCTCTATAGCTTTCATAGAAAGATAACGTACCAAATGTGCAGATGATAGTTACCAAAAATAGTCACTAACTGATTGAAAATGTTAAATATCAGTTATTAAAACGAATTATAAAATCCACAAAGTTTAATGTAGGTATATGTTACTCAACTGATTTTCTCCACTCAAATTTGACTACAAATACTCGCGTTTATCTCACATAATACTGTTAGAATTTGGTTATAGACTATGGATCGAACCTTATCGATTCCACCAAAAAGTTCAAATCAATCCATATCTCCAATTTTACAAAAATATGTTTCTTTAACCCTAATCGTTGAACTTTCTTTTCCATGTATGCGACGCTTTGAGCTTGTGAAGAGAGTTGTTGACAAAAGCTAGTGAGATCCGTCTCCTACGATATATATGATTATGATTGATGTCGGCCTTCATTGTTGACACTTCTAAACACTACTGTTTGTTTCTTTCTCGTTCTAATGATTTCCCAATCTTATAATTGTTTTAAATACATAATTCAATCTGTTTATTGCTTCGCTAGTTATTGAACAACTTCGACATCAAAGATTATGACAACTCGTTTATTTTTTTTTGGGAAAGGATAATTGTAGTGTTGTATGATTATGACAACTCTAGAAAGTAGGAAACGACAATTCTTTTAAAGCAAAATATAGCCAGAAGAAAAGATCATACGAGATCGACCCAATGAAGGATTAAAGACGTAATCCTATATTTGATAAATTAAGAAAATACATTTACTTGCACCTTACTTTCGATAATGTTGGTCTAATCCTAGCCACATGCGGTAAATAAAATGCTCCCAAAAAATTAGACATATTATATGGTAAATTTTGATAGAATGCGTGGTTGTAAAGACCAATTTGACGTATCAACGGGTTGTGATGTTCAATATAGTCCATGTGTGTAGAATTGTGGGCTTCTAACTCAAAACCAATTAATAATGAGTGGACAAACCCTTATCCTATATATACCAGAGTCAATTTCTCATCTTTAGCAATATGAGATATTCTCACAATATAGACATAAAATCGAAGATATGAACTGTCTTTTTTGACTGTCGTTTAGTCCAGCAACTCATACATGGACACTATCTAAAACATTATATCTCCTATTGATATTTTTCTAGAGATGATAATTTTTATTAATCTGGATTTATTCTGGAGTATTTCCACATAAGAATGGGGGCATCTTCTGGAAAGCAGGATTGCATTTTTGTTAGGTTTTGATCGATGGAGATAAATAATCATAGTACTTAAAGGTGTCTACTTTATTACAAATATATGTTAAATTATGAAAGTGACATCTCCAATAATTTAGCTCCATTGATCGATGAGATCCTAAAGAATCTTCTCACTTTTTGTGCTTCTGTCCAAAAAAGTGTGTTAGCCATCAGAAAAGTCGCATAGCTACTACCAAGAAAAGCCAAAACGAATCACGTATATTTTGTTCTATTTCCTCTTAACTTTATTTTTCTAGGAATCATGTCTTAAGTCCCCAACCCCAAGTGTGCATGAGAGAGCTACTTAATGGTTTTTGCATCATATTATCTTAATGATTCTTGCTTTGTACTCATAACATCTTGCATGGACAAATGACGAGTCGGACTAGCTGGATTGGCTTCAGTCTTTGAGACTCATACAAGTTACATGTTTGATTGTGTTGGGAGAAAAAGTTTACATTGAATTCTCTGGTTTTTAAAGGAATATACGGTGAAAAAAGATAATACATTGATTTTCAGTATCAGAAATTTCGATTCTCTATATAAGATGATGTCAAATTAGAGTCGACAATCTCTTAGAACCAGAACCTCTAGATTAATAATAAAAAAGAAAATCTTGCATGGCATCAAAAGGAAGAAACCTTTTATTATAACCAAGCATTGTGACAATTACACCAAACTTCACATATTTTCATCTCTATATTTTATCTTCTTCACCACAATCCATATTCCATTCTTTTACATTGAATCTTCTCAAATACAAGATATAACAAAACAAATAAACAATTAAACAAATAGAAGTATATATATATGAATGAATGAATAAATTTCGAGGTTCATTATGTTCACGTCGCAACGATAACATTTGTTCCTCGGTCTATAGACCAAGACTGGTCTCGAGATTTTGGGGTCCCTCTAGCAACTGGTGTTTTCCTTGTTGCTGGGACCAGTAAGCATGAGCTGTTAGTACCCGATCTAAGAGCTCCTGTGGAACTGGCTCACCTCTCCGTTGTTGTGGGGATATTCTTGCTGTGTGGACCAGCGTCTTCCATTTATCCTGTCATTCACAATAAACTCAATAACTCATAGATACTTACTTCATGCACAAGCAACATAAACATCGTTCACTACACCAAACCAGTGAAGACATCATTGAGCTGTAAATTTTACCTTCAAGTCAACGTAAGTCCGGTGCTTAGCATTATCAAAAGCTCTTAACTTTACATCACGCCACCTGCAAATAGATATGCACATGAATGATAACTACCTTGGACCAGTTATGAATGAAATTTAAGTTTTCTACTTTGGAGAACGTAAAAATGTAGTTACCTTCCGGTTCCAAGTCTCTCCACAGCTTGAACAAGGGCCTCTACTTCTGCAACAGAGAAAGGTCTACGAATTCTGCGTTGTGCCACTTCAGATCGCTTGGTTTTCCGAGGTGGGACTACTGTCAAAGCCTGAGCATGCAGAGGGGGAACAGGAATCAAGGCTCTTGAGTATATGGTTTTAGCCCTATTAGGTGCAGAGGGTTTGGAGTCAAGGTCACTTTCTACAGAGTTACTCGGTTTAGTATGTTTTCCTGATGATGGGAGACACCTAATGACAAACAAGTTCCATAAATTATTAGCAACAGAAATTCTATTCTACAGAGAAGTAATAAGAATCAAACATTGATCTCTGGAGTGAGACTGACCTTGTTAGAGTGTGAGGTACGTTACCGGGACGCACAAAGTTGGAATCTTCAGGAGAAAGCGGTTTTATAGATTGTGGAGGATTTGGCTCAAGACAAAACCCTAAAGTTTCTGAAAGAGTGTTGTCCAGAGAGATTCCAGTCTGAAGAAGCATTTTGTTGTCGTCTCTAACCTTTTTTCCATGAACAAGAACACCTATGCGTAATCCATTTCCAAGTATTGTGGTCACAGCTTCTGAGACTGTCCTCTAGCAAAGAGGAAGAAATTTTTCATTATTGTCCAAAAACATGAATGACTCTTTCCCAAAAATATTAAGCCAAAGATTCAAACCTTTAGCGAACCAACTGTAGCAGTCTCTGGAATTTCAATGAAAAGTTCAGGAACTCTAAATGACTTGATTCCAAGTTTCACTAAGAAGAAAAAGATAAACATAATCAATACAAAATCCCTTAGTGATAAATACAAGAAATCCTTAATAGAGATAGATACCATGAGAATCTCTTGATTGGAATGCTGGCTGCTTCTGACAAGCAATAGATGATAGAAAACCTGAAGCTGCAGAAAACAGAGCTCAAAGTTAATCATCATTACATGGTCTTTGTGTTGAGGCTGTAATGACTAGCTTCCAATAATACCCTTTCGAGGTGAATCAGAAAGGCCTTCATTTTTGACAGTTTCTTCGGATTGTGATGCTGTATAACCATCAAAGTATCTTCTTTTCTTGATTGGATAGTTCCTTTCTGATCTTAGGCTTTTGAGGCAATGTTTCTTACTGTAGTAACCAGACTTCAAGTCCAAGTCTAAACATTTCCATACATAAGACACATGAGTAAACCATGAACATCCTTATACAAGTGTGTTTACAAATGACTTTACCACAGATGGTCCTTATGTTCACCTGAATTAGTTACCGTTATATCTTTTGGCTTTGGTGGAACTTTACAATACTTTGAAGCCAAAACTTTCCTTATTCTTCTATCTCCAATACGCAAAGTTGACCTAAATGATTTAGTTGTGTAACGAGCTGAGAAGTTTTCACCATCATCATATTCCCTTCCATGTAAATCTACATCATCAGAACATACACCAGGACTTTGGGGTATTGGTTTCCTGAATCCATTACCTATATGATTCTCATCCTTGGATTCAACATTCCTTGACAACTTTGCTTCAAAATTTAGTCCCTCAAGCATTGATTTCTTATCACTAGACTCCGACCTATAACAATCACCATTCTCAATCTTCGTTTCCTCAAACGCCAATTCTTGTGTTTCAAACTTCTCCGAGGAATCAGAAGTTACACCAGAAGTGGATCCAAAATGGAAATCTTTAAGAGGACTTGGTGATCTGTTGAATCTTTGTATTTCATGAGATTTTGGTAGAATGTCAGAGACAAAAAAACTCCTTTCAGCATCACAATTAGTCTCTTCTCCCACCATTAGATCACCACCAATAAGAGGTTCTTTCTTAACTGCTGCACATTGATCTTCATTATTGTTACTTGAGGAAGAAGAATTCCCACCTTCAAGCAACAGTTTACCAGCAACTGCAGCCAACAAATCAAAGGACGAAATCTGAAGATTTTCGCCTTTCTTCTTAAATGCACTCTTCTAGCAAAACATAAAACAAACATATCACTCAGAAGGTAACATCAAGACATAAAAAATGTTGGAAGAACATAAGTTTAGAGTCAATTTACTCTTGGTGATCTAGCAGCTCGAGGTGTGTGAGGCACCTCATAGCCATTAAATCCATATTCGAGCCTCTTTTGCAACACCATGATTCAAATAACATTTCAGACATTCAACAAAGCAAAGACATTCTCATGGAAACCCTACAGTAAAAAAAAAAAACAAATTACGTTTATAAGTACAATAATGTCTAACAAAATTTTCAACAGATCTATAAATGTATCTCACGTATACGTCAATTCAAAGACTTTTTTTCTAGTTAAACCTCACTAGAACCCAAGAACAAGATCCAAAGACTCATTTCAATCAATGATCGTAAAAGGAAAACAGAGCAATTGCTCATATCTATGAACACAATTCAAATAGCAGATCTAACAAAAACATCAAAAAGTTCTCACCTTTTTTTTTCCGGAAACAAGGTAGCAAAGATGTTCTATGGAAATGCACAACGAACAAACAGAGAATCGAGAATAATCAACAAACTACCATTTTCTCGTCAACCCAAATTTTTTACAGAAGACGTAAAAGGAAAAAAACAGAGAAGACAAAAGTTTGTGTTTTTATGTGTTTTTTCTTATAAAGTCTGGGAAATTGGAAAAACCCTTTTTGTAATATGGGAAAAAAAAGAACGAGAAGGTGAGAAAAAGGGCTTAAACCCTATAGGTCTTATAATAAAGCAAGTTAAGAGGAGACGTGTGTGTGTAAAGGAAGAAGAAGAGCGAATAACCGGCTATAACCAGTAAACCACACCCTGAAGACCTGTTCTTCTTCGCCTTCTTGGGTCACGCATCACTGTCTCATTAACTTCCTTGTACATTCAGACACGTGTTTACTCTGTCGGATCGTCCGGTTCTTTTCACCACATACTTATTTCGACAATAACGTTGAGTCACATATGCCATGTAAGGTTTTTTTAGTCCAAGCCATGTCATTCTCTTTTTTGTCTTTTTCACTTTTTTATCCATTTTTATTTTATTTTATCCATTCATTAGGTAGATGGCATTAATGAGATTAACGTTCTGTCCTTTTTTCTTTCAAAACAAAAAATGCGATTGGGTTCCTATTAAAAACAGTAAATTTTATTATATTATTGTCTTTGTATTAACATTTGAATTACACTTAACATGTTATTTTGTTAAACGTACGAATGTATAATAATTTGGTATATTCATAGTTTAATACATCAACATTAAAGACGATACGTAATAAATTAGAACATGCATAAGAAGTTTTTTACAAAAAAGGAAAAATAGAGCTAAGACCATGTATATCAATGAACTTTTATTTGGGGTTCATAAAATTTTTTTTTTTTTTAAAAAAAATCTAGCCAATCAGAATTTGCCACGTGGCGAATCCGCCTCTTGCAGACTCTTGCTGGCGAACCCGGCTCTTCTTGTTTTTTTTTTCTTTTTCTTTTTGCCTATAAACCTGAGCCATGAACCCCACTATAACCTTCAATATACATGCTCTAAGAAGTTAAGAACCATATGGGATGTACGTCCTATCATGCAACCCTTTGGGCAGAGGTGTCTAGGCCGAGAAATATAGATGAATTTTGAAGGCATTTTGATACTTTTCTGGTTTAGGGTGTAACTGTTTTTCAGATTTTGTAGGAGGTGAATGCTATTAGAATATGAGCTTCCAACTCAAAATTAATTGGCAATGAGTAGAGAGGTTCATATCTTATATATATTAGAGAAGATTCTTTCCAACTTCCGATGTGGGATGTTATTCCCTAATACGCCCACTCGAGATATTATTGGGTCTGGGTTGTCGATAATTGGACCAACTACGGGTCGGATCGGGTTGGATAGCATGGACCGTGGGCTCTGATACCATATTAGAATATGGGCTTCCAACTCAAAACCAATTGGCAATGAGTGGAGAGGCTCATATCTTATATATATTAGAGAGGATCCTTTCCAACTTTCGATGTGGGATGTTATTCTCTAATAAATGCTTGGTAGCAAGAGGAATAAGAAGAAATCTCTTAGCACTAAGTTGAAAATTTGGTATGGGTGATGTCGTGCCTGATATTCTTTCTTTCAGATTATAAAAGTTGAGATAGTGACAGATTGTGCAAATATTTTGTTGATAATGGTATTTTAGATGAATGATCCCTTTTTGGCCCTACATAAAAACTTTCCAAAATTGAAGAGTCTATTTAGAGTTTTATCTCTTCACTCGATTCTTAAGACCTTCAATCATAATATAGATTTCATTGCTTGTAATGTTAGAGGTTTATACATCTTTGTAAACAATGATTTTGTTGAGTGGCTTCCAAGCTTTTATTAATGAGTTGACAAAAAAAGAACCATATGGTGTAAAACAAAAGTAGAATCATACTGACAAATAATATAGATCACACGCTTAAACAATAGTCGGAATATAGCTTATAGTATATGGGACTAACGTGCCTTAGGCTCCATTTCAGAGTCTACAGTTATGCTCAGTTCCAGTGAACTCTTTGAATCCACTTCTTGACTCTTTAGTTTTGTCAACCTTTCACATGTTTTCAAACATTCTTTTAGCTCATGAACAGCCTGAGACATGTTTGGTCTCTCTTCAGAAGAAGGGTTAACACATGACATTGCCAATTCTAAGACTTTCCATGCAGAACTTGTGTCATAATCTTGATGGAGATTTGGATCCATTAAACTTTCAATATCACAGTTTTCGAGTATACACTTGCTCCATTCCACTATGTGAGGATTTTCACGAGATATATCAATCACGTGTTGGCCAGTGATGATTTCCAGTAACACAACACCAAAGCTATATACATCACTCTTCATGCTTAATAAGCCCGTTTTGTGGTACCTATAAGCAAAGATTTTGAATATGGTTCACAAATTTTGTTCTGTTGAAAGCAAGAAAGATCGAAGACATGCATATTAATCACTACTACTTACTCGGGATCTAGATATCCAATAGTACCAGCAACAGCCGTTAATTCTTCAGATTCATCAGTTCCTATCAAGAAGGATCTTGAGAGTCCAAAATCAGCGATTTTAGCTTCAAAATTTTCACTCAACAATATATTTGTACATTTGACATCTCGATGAACTATCTTTGGCTTGCTTCCAGTATGCAAATACTCAATTCCTAGCATACATAAGAAAATATACTTATTGTTAAGATTAAGATATTCCAACTCAAAACTAATTGACAAGAAGTAGATCGAGCCACATATCTTTTATATTGTAGAGTAGAATTCTTTATTTTTCTAATGTGGGATATTCTTCACACTTAAACGATAACAACAGTTACTGAAATTTCTACATACCTAGTGCGGATTCAAGAGCTATTTTAACTCTAATTGGCCAGCTTACAAACTCACCAGATTTCCCTGCAATAACAACCAAAAGGCTAACAAATATTTAGAAGTTGGTTTAAAAGTGATAACCAATCTATAAATTGTTGTATCAAGAGTTTTTGTGTTGACCTGAGAGATGCTCTTTTAAGTTTCCCTTTGCCATTAACTCATAGATCAGAGCTAAGTCATTTCCATCATCACAATATCCAATGAGGCTTACTAAATTTACATGGTGAACTCTCAAAAGTAGTTCTACCTAAACAATAGAGAATTGATTCATGATCTCAGACATCAACCTTTTCATATTCAGTAGAAGATTCTAATACAAATACCTCTGCTTGAAATTCTTTGTATCCCTGCATCTGAGTTGATGAATGAGAGAGAACTTTAACAGCTACTTGTTCATTATTTAGACAACCTTGATAGACAGTACCAAACCCTCCTTTACCAAGAACAACTTGAAAGTTGTTAGTCATTTCCTCAACCTCAGAGTAAGTAAATCTTCTATTTTTGGATTTGAAGGATGGACGTATAACTGCAAACAAAGTTCCATGAGATTTGAACAACTTATTTTTCTACTTGTTGTTATTCTCCTTTTAAGTACCTTTCCCAGCAGAAAGCTTTTTCCATCTCAAAAGAAATAAGACCACAACTAACACAACTATGATTATGGCCACTGAAGTAACAGAGGCTGCAACCGCCGCTGTCGGGAATTTCTTATGGCAATTAGAGACACATATCATATTTTCATCAACCCTACAAAATTATAAACTTACTGAAGACATGAATTATAAAAGCAAGAGTAAGTAGTGATATTAATAAGATTCTCTGAGAAAGAGATCTTACGACAGCTTTAATCCATCCTTTTTTCTATCAAGAAGAGCTTGAGGTACAACGCCGCTAAGTTTGTTTCCACTTAAGTTTCTGTGAATGTAGAAAATTCATTAGAAAACTTTTCATTGCATTCGGTTCTTTTGTTTGGGTCGGTTCTTTCCCTTTTTGGTTTTTGCGGTTTTGAAAATATGGAAATCATATAATTCCCGAGTAAAATTTGGTTTTGGTTTTGGTTCTCTTTAGTTTCGGTTCTGAATGGGTACTTAGAATATGAATCAAAGTAGATCCGAAATAATTTCAGTTCTCAATCCGTTCGGCTACGAATGTCAATTTGTAACCAAACACGAAAATACTCAAAAGATATAATTATTGTAATCAAAAGTAACCAAATACCTGAAACATTATTAAAAGTAACAAATTGGGTTGGATCTGGTTACTTGTAACCAATACCATATTAGAATTATTAGGTATTGTTAGTAAAGGTAGTTAATCAGTATAGGTTAAATTCAGCTCCTATTTATTTACTTTCGATTCTCAGTTTTTAACAGAACTAAACCGAAATTCCAAAGTATCAAAATACTAGAACTGTTCAGTTATTTGCGAGGAACCGAAACTGAACTGAATAAGTGTTTGGTTCAGTTTGATTTTTCGGTTCCGGATTTTTTGCTCAGAGCTAGTTGGCATATTCAACCCTAGTTCTAATAATAAAGAATTATTGTACTTTCAACAACTTACATGAC
This sequence comes from Lepidium aucheri, assembly GCA_900406435.1. Taxonomy (NCBI): domain Eukaryota; kingdom Viridiplantae; phylum Streptophyta; class Magnoliopsida; order Brassicales; family Brassicaceae; genus Lepidium; species Lepidium aucheri. Next base: position 15,152 of record OVBA01000174.1, read on the forward strand.
CAACAAGGATTTCATCTTGGCTAGAAATGCAGGCACTTCCCCAGTCAGGTTGTTGTTGGACAAGTCCCTGTTAGAGCAAAAACTGGTTAACAAATTGATTTAATACATTTTAATTTTATGATAGAGATACGTACAGTTCTTGAAGTTGAGTTAGATTCTGTATGCTAGGTGGTATAACTCCATTTAATCCACTTGAAGATAAATCTCTGTTAATTTAGATGTTCCAAAACGTAACACATTAGATATATACATTCAATGGCTAAAGTTTTGCTAAGAATATTGAGTTTGGATATCATATCGAAAAAGAAGAAGATGGAGTTAAAATGCTCTCACAATTTGACTATTCTTGGTGGTGTGGACACATCTATAACGTTGCAGCTTAAGCCAGTCCAAGAAAGTTGTTTAGGTACACAAGGATCTCCTTGCCAGTTGATTCGATCCAGACCATAAGTAGCTTGAATATTCTTTACAGCAATGACTGAAACATGTTGGAAGATAGTAAGAATTAACACATGTAATAATAATTAAGTGTTGGAGGCCACATACCATCATTTTTATCTGTTTCTGATTGTGGAAGCTCAATGACAATTAAAATTTCCAAAGCATTCATCAATGGTGGAAGAGTCGATTTCGGAGTTCTTCTAAGTTGCAGACGACAAATCCCTCCCTCGCATGTCAGTGGTACACGGTTGAACACAACTTCTGCTTCAAACTTGGCAGGACTGACAGGATCAGATTCAGTTTTCTTATTCACCACAACATCGAATTCTCTAGTTTCATTGGCCGGCACTTGTGTGATCTCAGCGATGTAAATAAAACCATAAACTTGGTCAGTAGCCGTGTACAAATCCCAAGAATAGGTCATCGGATCACTGGCATTAGCGGGCATGGCACCGGTCCTAAGTACATCTTGTGGTGGGTCATAGCCATCTGTGGAATCAGTAACGTTAACCGTTGTGTTTACATGCTTCCATTCTGGTAATAATAACGGAACCCAAAATCTATCATGTACATCTTGAGGATAACTGCCAAAATCAAAGTATTTATTTTACATCATTATATAACCCAAAAATTATTATATGCATATATTATGGTTCCTCTTTTGCAGCCATGTAGACATCTTAAACGACAAGAAACATTTGTTTATCTTAGTAATTTACTATTAGTGTTCAGTGTAGATAAATCTGTTTGTATATTGATCTATTATATATTTAATTTACTATATATACTAGGATTATACCCGCGTTATAACGCAAGATTTGATTTTTTTCCAAATTTTATTCATTTAGTTTGTTAGACTCGTGCTGATATTTTGGAATATTGTTTTTGAGATGGTGATTCAATGACTGTAACCCGAACCAAAACTGATCTGTATTAGAGGAACCATCCGAGAAAATACTAACATAAGTCCTAAATCTATATATTCAAAAAACTAAGCTCGAATCTGAAAGAAAACCAAACCAAGAACCAAATTTTTGCTTTCTAGAGTTTTTTTTTTTATTATTATTTTTAATTTTAAAATTTTATATAAAAATACCTCTAAACCGAACTCGATCTATACCGAACCGAACCATATCCAAAAATAAAAATATATGAGTAAGTCTTAATTAAAAGAACAAAAATACCGAATTAGAGGAACTGAACCCAAAAAATACCATAAATGGGTCTTAAATCTATGTACTCTAAAAACTGAGTCTAAACATGAACCTTAACCAAATCAAGAACCGAATTTGTAACTGATATATTTATACTAATTCTTTTAAAACATTATTTATTAGTTTAAATTTTTATATATAAATATGTAACAAAATTTACTTTATGCCTATTTTTAAGGGTTGTTACAAATCATATGTTAGTTTTATCCTAAAGTTTATAAAACAGTCAAAATGAAAATGTTTCCTGCTTTAATATATAAAATATATATTTATTGTAGACATTATAATGTCTACCACCGTATATACTGTATACAATGCTTCATTTCAAATACCTCTTTTTGCCAAAAAGGATATTCCACAAAAAAAAAGAAAAAAAGAGATTTTCAACAATTGAAAACTCAAAAATGACATTTTGCACAAAATTCCCTTGCGTTTATACTCTACTTTGGTAAGTAAAACAGCATTAAGATAAAAATAGGGTACCGTATAAAGTTGTCTGAATTGGTAAAATAGAATCGTCTAAGAGTCCTCAAGGAACCGGTTTGAGCAATATAAGTATGATATCGCAAGGGTCTTAATTCAATGGTTGATATCATTGGTGTACTCGTTCCTGTCTTTACGAGACAAATGTCCACGATATCAGACCTTGTAATGTGAGTGATTTCCTCGACAACTCCATCAATTTCCTTCCCAATATCTATTGTTGTCCAAATATTAGGACCAAGATAAAAGGTCGAATCTTGGAGATTTATTAAGACCGTCATAGTTTCCATATAAGAATGTAGTTCTGATTAGATATTTTGTATCTTGTGTGACATTAAGACTGTAGCAGTTTCGTAATCCATCAGGAAAATATCTCAAAACCTTATATGGCTTCCCAATGCTTGTAGGAAAGTCTTTTTGGATATTACCAGTTTTTCCTCTTTTGATGAAATTGGCATCTGATATAAACGTCAGATTGCTATTCACTTCGTTGTGAGGAGACTCATTAGAAGGTAATCCGCAATCCAAACTGATGAATCCTGATACGACCCGATATATGTAATTAATAAACATGATTAAAACATATGTCCAAAATTATGAAACAAAAAGAAAGAAAGAATTTCAAGATGATCTAAGAAAACCTTGTTGATTCTGAGACTGAACAAGAGGTATGATGAACAAAGTGGCACACGCAACAAACAGAAGCTTGGTGTGAGTCTCCATTTTTGATGAATTCTCACAACTAACAGAACTTTAATAAGTTTCAAAGTTTCAAAAAATATGAAGCCGTATTTATTTATATTTCTAATGCAATTGGAGAAAATTAAGTGTTATAAAGCTGGAAATGAAGTTCACATAACATCATGGCGCATAGTTTTTTAAAATGTTGCCAAAGTCTTATTTCAAGACCAAAAAAAAAAATAATAACGAATAAGACTAGATCACTTGACAGTTTACCACTAATATTCTATCATCCTTACGCAGAACCGTGATATAATATTCATCCATATAAAACATTTCTGGTTGATAATAAAATACAAGTTAACTCTATATTTGGAAAATCTTCACTTGTACAATTTTTGTATAATTTTTAGCTGACAACACTTTTAAGATTTTATACTTCCACTTGAAAATATTTATAGGAATAGACCATTCTGCATGAACTTGTCAGACGACCAGTGCAACAAAGCCGCTAAGTTTGTTTCCACTTAAGTTTCTGTGAATGTAGAAAATTCATTAGAAAACTTTTTCTTTGTTGGCAACTTGGCATTAGCCATCGACCTTCGGTTATTCGATTCAGTCGAATTGGTTTTTTTCGGTTCATTTTGTTCTTTTGGTTTTGGAAATGTAGGAACCATATAAGTATCCATTAAATTTGGTTTGGTTTGGTTCAGTTCTTTTCTGTATCGGTTCTGAATGGATATTCAAAATGTTAACCGCATTATACCCAGAATAATTTTGATTGTTAATGGGTAAATAACCAAACACCCAATAAAAAATGATTACTTGTAACAAAAAATAAACAAATACCTGAAGAAATTTTACCAAAAGTAACCAATAGATTCAGATTTGAGTGGTTACTTGTAAACACAAATACATATTAGGATTATTAATTATTGTTAGTATAATGGGTTAATCAGTATAGGTTGAATTCAGTTTCTGTTTGGTTACTTTTGGTTCTTACATTAAAAACTGAATGTATCACAATATTGGAAGCATTCGGTTATATATTTGTCAGAAACTGAAACTGGACCGAATACCTTTTTCTGGTTTGGTGTTTTATTCCGGTTTTCATGTCCATGCTAGTTGGCATATTCTAATAATAACCAATTATTGTGCTTTCATCAACTTACATAACCAACAAGGATTTCATCTTGGCTAGAAATGCAGGCACTTCCCCAGTCAAGTTGTTTTTGGACAAGTCCCTGTTAGAACAAAAAAAATGGTTAATAAATAGGTTTTAATACATCTTCATTTTACCAAAGAGATACGTACAGTTCCTGAAGTTGAGTTAGACTTTGTATGCTAGGTGGTATAACTCCATTTAATCCACTTAAAGACAAGTCTCTGTTAATTTTAGATGTTCCGAAACGTAACACATTAAAATAATTCAATGGATAAAGTTTTACTAAGAAGATTGAGTTAGAATGCTCTCACAATTTGATAATTCTTGGTGGTGTGGACACATCTATAACGTTGCAGCTTAAGCCAGTCCACAAAAATTGTTTAGGTACACAAGGATCTCCCTGCCAATTGATTCTTTTCAGACCATAAGTAGCTTGTATATTCTTTATTGCAATGACTGAAACATGTTGGAAAATAGTAAGAATCAACACGTGTATAGATAATGAGCAATAAGCACAATTGTTAGAAGCTATCTACCATCAATTTTATCTGTTTCTGATTGTGGAAACTCAATGATTGTTAAAATTTCGAAAGCATTCATAAATGGAGAAAGAGTTGATTTAGGAGTTCTTATAAGTTGCAGACGACAGAACCCTCCTTCGCATGACAGTGGTGCAGGGTTGGCCAAAACACGTGCTTCAAACTTGAGAGGAATAAAAGGATTAAAATCAATTTTCTTATTCACCACAATATCGAATTCTCTAGTTTCGTTGGCCAACAATTTTGTGATCTCGGCGATGTACATAAAACCATAACCCTGGTCAGTAGCTGTGTCCAAATTCCTGGTAATAGTCAATGGATCATTGGCATTAGCGGGCATGGCACCGGTCCTAAGTACATCTTGTGGTGGGTCATAGCCACCTGTGGAATCTGTAACGTTAATGGTTGTGTTTATATGCTTCCATTCTGGTAATGTGAACGGAGTCCAAATTCTATCATGTACATCTTGGGGATAACTGCCAAAATCCAAGTATTTACTTTACATCATTATATAACAAAATATAATTAATTATCAGTAATGGATTGTCATATATTTATATATTGTCCAAAAATCACAAATCAATGGATTAGATATTCATGGATGGTCTATTGGTATAAGCTCCGATATCATATTAGCATATACCTAATTCATTATGAGTAAAATTGCCACATACTTATATATTACCCAAAAATGACAAGGCTCCACCCACTTCGATAGCTTTTAAATGTTTTTGTTTTCTGGAGATTAAAGTGAAGTAAAGATCATACTCTATCTTTGTAAGTAAAAGCGCATTACAGTAAAAATGAGGTACCGTATAAAGTTGTTTGAATTGGTGAGAGATTGTCGTGTATAAGTCTTCAAGGAACCAGTTTCAGCAGGATAAGTATGGTATCGCAAAGGTCTTAATTCAATGGTTGATATCATTGGTGTACTTGTCCCTGTCTTAACGAGACAAATGTCCACGATGTTAGACCTTGTGACGTGAGTGATTTCCTCGTGAACTCCATCACCTGACGTCCCCATATCTATAGTTGTCCAGAAATTAGGACCAAAATAGAGGTCGAATCTTGGAAACTTATTAAGACCGTCATAGTTTCCATAACGAAATTGAGCCCTGATTAGATATTTTGTATCTTGTGTGACATTAAGACTGTAGCAGTTTCGTAATCCATCTGGAAAGTATCTCAAAACCCTATATGGCTTCCAAATTCTTGTAGCAAAGTCTTTTTGGATATTACCAGTTTTTCCTCCTTTGATGAAATTGGCATCTGATATGAACGTCAGATTGCTATTTTCTTCATTGTAAGGAGATTCACTAGAAGCTAATCCACAATCCAAACTGATGAATCCTGACATGCAACAGAAAAGTTGTTATATAAATAAAATATTAAAATGATTTATGTCCAAACTATATTATATGAAGATGCTAAAAAGACCTTGTTGATTCTGAGATTGAACAAGACGTATCATGGATAAAGTGGCACAGACAGCAAACAGAAGCTTGATATGAGTCCTCATTTTGGGTTCACACAACTTACAAAACTTAACACTTTACATATTTCTAATACAACTGCAGATGGAGTTCAATTATCGTCGTGACGTCGTGTAATTTAAATAATGTTGCCAGTACATCGCTTAACAGTTATATAATATTCATCCATATAAAATAAAGTACACGAAACACAAGTAGCGATAATAATTATTAAAAGTAATTCAATATGGTATAGTTTTTAATACTATTTTTTTGTATTAAATATGATTGGTTATTAAAGATTTAGTTTTTTTTTTTTTTGATCATTCATTGATTGAATAGATAATAAATATGTATTAATAATTTTGCCATTAATAAAGTTGTATTTATTTATTTTTTTCTTGTTTCAAATTACTTGTAAAACAACCTAGAAATATAAAATGGAGAAAGTAATATTATATACCATCTAATATAACTTTTAAATTTTTAAGTTTTTTTTTTCAATTGCAAGTGACATTCATTCTAGTAGCAGATTATAAATCTGTTAAAGGCATGTGCACTAGCATAACTAAAAATTGAGTCTTACTGCATGTATTATGCAGGAACTTGGTTAATGAACTGGCCAATTGTATTCCAATGTTGACAAAAAGTTATTTTCTTTCAAAAACTTATAATTTATTTTAAGTTTTAGAGCCAAGAAGAAGACAAATAATTTACAACCGAATAACTTTTTGAGAGATTTTGAACACTTCAATCTAATCAATCTGATCTTCTATTAGAAATTCTAGGAATCTGGTGCAAGGAAAAATTGGAGAAAAGTCTTTTTAGTCTTTTAAATTCCTCGGGTATTAAGAGAAAGTTGGTTATAAAAAAAAGGTCCAAATTGTGACAACTTCTTATGACCAAACATTTACCAAAGTATTTTGGTCAAAACATTTCGATTATCTTCCAACCAATTTGAAAAATTGACGAAAGATTTCTAACCTCTTAGTTTTAATCAAAATATGTCAAAAACGTCATTTTGGACCAATTTTTGATTATTATGGTGATTATATTTTGATTTTTTTTGTAGTGATTTATCGAAGAAATTCATCTTTTTCAGAATCTACGCATAATTAATGGCACACTCCATTTCAGAAATCTCTAACTTCTGGAAAAATAAAATGACCCAAAATATTGTTACAAAATCTGTGCGTAAAAGAGAGAGACATCAATAATTGTTTTTGCTCCCAAACTAGCACTTTCAACTAAGTCTGCAAAGCAAAACTATCCAATTCTTCAAAAATATTATGAGTCATTCTACGACCCATACACAAAACATCCATAACCTATGAGTCTAGCTAGACTATTCGTCATCATCAGGTAGGATACCTCACGCCAGAGTTTGAGTTTTGGGGATTAACCTTCTTTAAAGAAGATGCATCTCCACCTTCACTTGGGATTATTGAAGGATTTTTCTAGGATTTTTGTCCAAATTTGGGAAGACCTTATCATTCCGTTTTGTAAATACTAAATTACAATTGGCTGAGTTCCTATATAATATATGCAATAGAATTTGATTATTGGTTATGTGATGGTATATACTTTCAGTAGACTTACCGTCTAACATTAGACTAAAGTCACTTCACAAACCTTATCATTCTTGATTCTATAAAATGCATAATCTTTTAATAATTAATACAGATAGAAAAATTTCTGGTTGGTAGTAAAATTTTCGATTTAATTTTTCACTTTTGCTTATACATACGTGGTTTGATTCTGACACAATGGAATTATGACTTTGCCATATATAACATCCCTTCCTCATTGTCAAAAAACGGAAAAAAAGAAAGAAGACATCTCTTCCTCACACACAAACACAATATCCTAACTCATTGTCTCTGAATTTATAATGAATGTATGTTCGATGAGAGACAATCAGAATCTATCATTTTGAATTCGCATTGTACCATTTTTATATAATTTACACGTGACAACTTGTGAAAGTTTAAACTTCTTGTAAAAGTCCGAGCATTAGACCATTTCTACATAATAAAATTATCTCCAATTTGTGAGACTATGTATATAAGTTATATTTAATTATTCATCATTGATTTCCTATATATCCAATGGCTTGATTTGGCATTGTTTATATAAAATCAAACGTTTTTATTTCTGTTGACTTTTTTTAAACAAAGATAGAAGAAGATTGAAAACATCTCGGCGGACTTTTGTTGGCCTAATCGTAATTATGTCTTTTAGCCATTCAGTTTGTGCACAACATTATAAAAAAGTGTATAAAAGCGGATTTTATTCGTAAATACTCCTAGCTATTTATCTAGTGTGTGTTGTTTAGTAACTTGTGGATTCTAATCCTCAAACAACACATAATCTAGATAACTTGAATCCACAAATTACTAAACTTCCAGTATCATACTAGCTTAAAGAATCTACCTAAGACTTGAAATGACAAACACAAAGACACATTTTTTGCAAATTAAGGTTTAACAAGAAAGGAGAGCCATGGATCTTGGAGCTGTTGGGAATAAAGGCGTATCCAGGTATGAAAAGTTGAACAAAGGAAGGATCCACCTGATCCTATGAGTGCTAGAGCATGGTAAGACTTCTAAGCGTTTGATATATTCTTGTCGCCACACATAAGTTTTGAAGGCTCTTAAGGCAAGCGGATCTCGAACTTGCCTTAAACAAAACCAACCCAAATCATCTTCTTGATTGGAGCGTATCTGGAGAATACGAATGTGGTTTCATGCGTACTTGGCCTTGTTGGAACCATGAAAGACCCAAAAAAATTTTCTAACTGGTCAGAAGATAAGGCCGAATCTTATTTGGGCTGTGTAATTCGATCTTGGCCTTGTCGCATAGCTGGGCTCATTGCAGATTCATCAACTTATAAAATACATATCTTTTACCTCAGAGCTTTGTTTGGGCTGATTTCAATTCGAGAAGCTAGATGAATGAGATAAGAATCCATAGAATATTGATTTGTGACTTGTTTCGTTATTTATCGGCTGGAATTCTTTGAAAATGGTCCAATCCAAAAAGGTCAAAACACAAGGCAATTCAACCAACACGACTTGGACAAACATTCCCTGAAGACGTCAAAAAATATAGAATCCCTTGGAGAGCCCATTACTTTAGATCCTTTCAAAACTTATTTCAACATTCTATATCGATTTTACAAAATAATTTACAAAATATTATCGCAACATAGTGCGAGTATCTACCTAATTTATTTCCAAAATCTCCTACTCACATGTAGTAAGTGGAGACAAACTCTAGATGTATGAAGCATTAATTAGTTGAGTCATGTAACCACCATAATGAAAAAATCCAAAGCTTTTATTTGATATAATTTATATTCTATCTATATTAGAAAGGGATTTTAGAAATGAAATTGGGCTACAGATAATTCCAACTGTCAACAATTAGAAGAACCGAACTCGATCATTTAGGTATATTTCAACTGTTATATATCGATCTAAATTAGAAGAACCAAACTCAACAAATTACTAGCAATGGTTGAATTGCCTTGCGTTTAGACCTTCTCGAATTGGATCATCTTCGAAGAATTCCAGCCGATACATAACGAAACAAGTCATGGATCAATATTATATGGATTCTTAACTCATTCATCTTGCTTCTCGATATGAAATCGATCTAAATTAGAAGAACCGAATTCAACAAAATACTCAACTGCGTCATAAATCTATATATCCAAAACTCTGAATCCAAATCTGAACCCGAACCATAACCAAATCAAAAACGATATATACCGAACCAAAACCATATCCGAAAAACAAAAACACCTGAATAAATCTTAAATCAATTTAAGAACCGAATCTGTACCCGATAAATTTTTCTTAATTTTTTTCTATCATATAAATCTATATTATCTTTTAGTTTTTTTAATAAAAATTTAAAATGAAAACCATCTTAAGCCTATTTTTAAGGGTTGCTACAAACCTTATGTTAATTTTATCCTAAAGTTTATAACACGACCAACATGAAGGTATCTCCCACTTTAATATATAAGATATACACGCTTACAGAATAGTCGTAATAGCTCACACGAAGAAGCTTTTATTGCAAATTCACCTTATTGACTTCAGCGCAAAATGTGCATGTAGTCGCTCTAAGATACAATAATACAGATCGTTAATGAACAACTACAAGAATAAGAGATTAACGTGCCTTAGGCTCCATTTCAGAGTCTACAGTGATGCTCAGCTCTAGAGAACTCTTTAATGAAGATGCATGAAATTCTGGATAGTAAGGAAGTCGACGGAAGGAACTGACATGAAGGCAAATCATCAAGGATGTGTCAAGACAGATGGCTGTTACCTGCAGTGATAGAAATGGAAACTACCATATGTTGAGAGGTTTCCATTTCTATATGATTACGAAAAGATACTAGGTCGAGGACCATGACTACAAGAGAGGTGAGGAGTGTTGAGCGGCAGATAACACTTCCAGATCCTTGAAGAATTGTGTTGTAAGTCTGAGAGAAAGAAAAAATTGAGAGACTTGTTGTAAGTGTGAGATAGCTTTTCTTTGTTGTAGAACATATATATAAGAATTTTGTAAGAAAAGTTTATACAAATAAAATGAATTGTGCATTTGGATCGATGCTTTCCGATCAAGTGTTTCTAGTTCTCCTGTCCATACAATTTGAATTGGTATCAAAGCCAATCACCTAACCAAATCAGGTGTGGTCCTGAGGAAAGTTTGGAAGGGAAACTGCAATTTGTGACAGTTCAGGAGCCACTAATGCTAGATCCAAACAATTATGGTCACTGGAAGGTTCAGATCACATAGATCATCAAAGGGATTAACGAAGAAACTTGGGGAGCTATTGAAGATGGGTGGACACCACCAACAATGAAGGTTGGTGACGACTTTGTACTAAAACCAAGGAAAAGCTGAACAACTGAAGAGAAGGCTGAATGAAAATTTAACTCCAAGGATCTGTCAGCAATATTCAACACTCTGACGTCAAATCAGTTCAATCAAGTACAAGGTTGCACGACAGCGAAAGAGGCGTGGGATATATTGCAAGTGTCATTTAAAAGAACATCCAGTGTTAAACGAACAAGGATTGACATGCTGGCCACTCGTTTTGAAGCTCTTACAATGGATGAACATGAAATGATACAAGGATTTAGCAGCAATCTCAACACTTTGTCTCACAAGGCACTGGTTCCGGGTAAAACTTATAAAGACAAGAAATTGGTTAAGAAATTTCTACGCTATCTTCCACCAAAGTTTCATGGACACCGTTTTGCGCTTGAGGTAACATAGAAATCTTACAATATGAGTTTTGCACAAGTGGTTGGCATGATGCAGGCATATGAAATTCAACTCAATAAGGGAGTAGAACCACATCATGAGAAAGGGGTTGCTCTAATTGCTGAAGACAAATCAAATTCACATATGGTTAATCTAGAAGATCAGGTAGGATTGATTGTCAAAAAGCGTCTCAGAAAATTCGAAAGAGGACAAAAAGGGACAATCGAGTGTTGACCAAACAGACTAATGAAAAATGTCAACCGAGTTCTGACAAACAGTGTCTTGAGTGCCAAGGGTTTTGCCATTTCAAAGCTGGTTGTCCTACTATTCGAAGAAAGATGACCCTAAAGTGTTTTGAGTGCCAAGGTTATGGTCATATGAAGTCAGAATGTGTGGGTATGTTTAAATAGAAGGACAAGATGCTCTTGTAAGCTGGAGTGAAAGTGACACAGAAGATGAAGAAAATGACAATGATCTCGAAGCATACTGTGCTAACTTCAGTATAGTTGAAATGACAGATGACAAAGGCACTGTGCAAGAGGAACAAACATATCTCAACTTTACTGCTCAGAATTCAGATTCTGATAAGGATACGGAAGATGAGGATGACTTAGGACTGTCACATGCAGATGAAATGCAGATTGTGTGCAGAAACCTGGTAGAACTCAAAGAAAAGAATCTGTCACTAGTAACTAAGACAGAATGTTTGAAGAGACAGTTAAAAAAGTTCGAAACAAAACTTGAGCATGATAAAACCAAGAATCAAGAGCTAGATGGTCGTTTGTCAAGTCAACTCAAGAACACCAAGTTGCTGCCAAATGGTACAAAGAATCTCGATAATATTCTGTAGTATGGAAGAACTGACAAGGACAACTGGGGTTTAGGATATTGTGGTGCAGAAAACACAACAGCTAGTATCATGTTTGTTAAAGCAAGTTACACTAACATAGGATCAACGTCATATCAAGATTCTGAAAAAGTGGTTCAGAAAACCATTTGCAATAGGGATCAAACTCGTTCGAGATTTGTGTCAGATCAAAGGGGTGCTAGACAATAACAATACAGTCAGAACTATGGGTTTTATAGGCAACAGAGGCCAGGACAACAAGAGAGGATCAGGCAACTACAGAGGTTTGGGGAGAAACAGAAGATTGGTAAAAGGCAGTGGTTTAATCAAAATCAGTGGTATGGTTGTGAAGAAAGCAACAAACATCTGTTTACAGATCATTGATATCAACTTCCTGATTGCTAGTACTCTGGAAAACCTGGACATATCAGATCTCAATGCTAAATTTTCAGAGACGTATTGATAATATCATAGATCAACAGAGATACCATAGAGACTCTAAAAGGTCTGGAAAAGCATGGGTTAAGAAGCAGGACTTGTACTGTCAAGTAGCATTCACTGTTGGTAAAGGTCACAGTGGGATTGTAAGAGGTGATTGGTATTTCGATAGTGGCTGTTCAAGACATATGACAGGAACAGAAGGAAATTTGCTGAATTTTGAGAAAGGTTCTGGTGGAAAGGTTACATTTGGAGGTGGAGCAAAAGGTGAACTCAAGGGAAAAAGAGATACAAGTGGCCCCTTATAGCCTGAATTGAGAGATTTCTATCTTGTCGACAAGTTGAAACCAAATCTTATCAGTATCAGCCAGTTTTTGATCAATATCTCAATGTAACTTTTACCAAGCTTGGGTGCAAGGCCTACAACACTCAGGGATTAACTGTTGTGCTTGAAGGAAATAGATTTGACAATGATTGCTATATGTGGGTTTCTGAAAAGAAATGTTTAAGTGTTGTTCAAGAGAATGAAGAAATGGTGTGGCATCAACGTTTAGGACATATGAATTATCGAACAATGGTGAAACTTGCAAATCAAGAGGTATTTTGCCATCTACCAAAGTTTCAGAACTCTCAGGACTTTGTTTGTGGTCCATGCAATATGGGGAAGCAAGTCAAGACCCAACACAGATCTGTTCTGGATGTAAAATCCACAACACCTCTATAATTGGTTCACATAGATCTGATGGGGCCAATTCAAGTGACGAGTTTGGGAGGAAAGAAATATATACTGGTAATGGTTGATGATTTCTCACAGTATACATGGGTCAGATTTATGAGAGGAAAGAATGCAACCTTGGACAGTTTCAAAATTCTGGCATTACAACTTAAGAATGAATGAAATGGAATCAAGACCATTTGAAGTGATTATGGTGGAGAATTTCAAAGCGCTGTGTTTGAGAAGTTCTGTGGAACTCAAGGTATCACTCACACCTTCTCAGCTCCACATACTTCACAACAGAACGTGTAGTAGAACGGAAGAATAGAACTCTTCAGATGGCCAGAGCCATGCTTATTGGGAATGGTGTAGCTAAGGACTTTTGGGCTGAAGCTGTGAATACAGCCTGTTACGTCATAAATAGAGTGTATGTTAGAAAAGGCACAAACAAAACACCATATGAACTGTGGAAAGGAAAAACACCACCTGTCAGCTATTTTCATGTTTTTGGATGTGTCTGCTATATCTTGAATGATAAACATCAGCTCAGAAAATTTGACTCTAAAAGTGACACATGCATTTTTCTCGGGTATTCAAGAACCAGCACAGCATTTCGGGTATACAATAGACGTACTCTTGTGGTTCAGGAAACTGTGAATGTGGTGTTTGATGATGCATCCTCACCTATGCTCGAAGTTCTACCCACTAACTCTGATGAACCATAACCACACATTGCTGAATTAAATCTTAAAACTCAAAAATTAGATCAAGATCCTAAGGATCATGAAGTTCACAGAAATCACTCCAAGGAAGATGTAATTGGAGAATTGCATAGTAGTAGAATCACAAGAGGAAAACAGATAAACTTTAAACAATTGGCTGAAGGAATAAAAGACACTAAGCTGATTCAGTTTGCATGTTTTATTTCTGTTACAGAACCAAAAAATCACAAGGAAGCTCTTCAAGATGAGTTTTGGATTGAATCAATGCAAGAAGAGATAGGAAACTTCCAAAGACTAAATGTTTGGGAATTAGTGCCTAGATCGGAAGGTGTGAATGTCATTGGCACCAAGTGGATCTTCAAAAATGAGATTGATGAAAATGGGGTTGTGGTCCGCAATAAGACTCGTTTGGTGGCATAAGGATACTCACAAGTGGAAGAAGTTGATTTTGATGAAACTTTTGTACCCGTAGCAAGACTTGAATCAATCAGATTCCTATTAGGAATGGCTTGTAAACACAAGTTCAAACTTTATCAAATGGATGTTAAAAGTGCATTCTTGAATGATTGGCTGCAAGAAGAAGTCTATGTAGAGAAACCCGAGGGATTCGAAAATCCTGAACATCCTGAGTATGTTTACAAGCTTCACAAAGCACTGTATGGTCTAAAAAAGGCTCCTCGAGCATGGTACGAGAGGTTGGCAACATTCCTTATTGAAAAAGGATATTCTCGAGGAAATGTTGACAATACGCTGTTTATTAAAGGTTCAGAATCAGACTTCATGGTAGTACAGATCTATGTGGATGATATTGTTTTTGGATTTACTGATCAGAAGTTAGTGAATGATTTTGTCAAGCTCATGACTCCAGAATTTGAAATGAGCATGTGTGGTGAACTGAGCTATTTTTTGGGTCTTCAAGTGAAACAGAGAGATGAGGGAATCTTTGTGACTCAGAGTACGTATGCAAAAAACTTAGTAAACCGTTTTGGTCTGGCATCCATTAAAGGATCTAGAACCCCTATGTATGCGACAAAGAAGTTGTCAAAGGATAAACCAATGAAGATGTTGACGAGAAGCTCTATAGGAGTACGATCGGGAGTCTACTATACTTGACAGCCAGTCATCCAGATTTGTGCTATGATGTGGGAGTATGTGCTTAATATCAAGCTAAGCCTAAAAAATTACATCTTCTAGCGGTTAAGAGGATTATCAAGTATGTGAAAAATTCAGACAGCTTGGGTATCCACTTTACCAAAGACACAAATAGCAGTTTGGTAAGCTACTATGATGCAGACTGGACTGGCTCATTAGATGACCGAAGAAGCACTAGCGGAGGTTGTTTTTTTATGGGTAATAATCCAATCTCCTGGTTGAGTCGGAAGAAAAACAGTGTCTTATTGTTTACAATGGAGGCTGAGTACATTGTTCTTGGTAGTTGTTGTACACAACTTCTATGGATGAAACAGATGGCTGATGATTACGATACTCCTTTTACGCCTTTACTTATTCACTATGAATAATCAAAGTGCCATAAATATAGCTAAAAATCCAATTATACACTCTTGAACTAAACATATTATGATCAGACATCATTTTATTCGAGAACTAGTTAAGGAGAAACTAGCCATTATCGATCATGTGAATTATGAATCTCAACTAGCTGATATCTTCACTAAACTACTAGACTTTAATCGTTTTATTCAATTAAGATCTACTATTGGTGTATGTAAAATCTAAGTGGCACATTCGAGTGTGTAAAGTGTTGACAGGGACATGACAAGGCCTATATTGTACAAACAAACTTCTAGAGTTGATGGTATATACGAGGTTCTGCACACTGTGGAAAATAGTTGCCTGTCATGCCGTTCTGGGTTAAGGATTTATTTGGAAACAAGTTACTGTGACACAGGAGGTCAAAGAGCTGAGGAGAGCAATTGTATCAGCTGATTGAGAGCCAACATGATATCTCTAATACAACACTGTGTTGTTCCTTGACACAGTGATCTGTGAGACAAACAGTGAATTGAGAAGTCAAGTAATATTCATGTTCAGTGAGCGCCAGCTAAAGTCAAGCAATGATCTGTTCACCCCTATGTGTGGATTTACTTGTAAAGGATTATTCAAAAAAAAAGGGGACTCCACACACAGTCAGATGTCTCTCAAAAGGAAATTCCAGCTGCATGTTGCACAATAACCATATATAGATACTGTCTGATACACAGGATAAAGGTATGGCTAGTGAAAGACTAGCCACAGAAGCCAACCCCATATATGGTGTAGACTTGGAGATAATTAATGTACTATACCATGGCTATAAGACCAGTTCATCTATCCACTCCTTACAAAACTCGCTGTGCAACATAGCTCTAAAGGTAAAACTATCTAAATTTTCATTCCCAATCATCAGTTCTGTATTAAAAAAAAGGCTCACATGATTCGATATTGTCTTGGGTCACTCAACTAGGGATATGAATTTAGCTGTATGAACCTTCACAGTAAGTTGATGTCATATTCGGACTGTAACGGCCTTGTGTGTTTAAATGATCTATGTGGTATTCTTAAGTTAACAGGACACTGATAATG
The DNA here is from genome assembly GCA_900406435.1 of Lepidium aucheri. Taxonomy (NCBI): domain Eukaryota; kingdom Viridiplantae; phylum Streptophyta; class Magnoliopsida; order Brassicales; family Brassicaceae; genus Lepidium; species Lepidium aucheri. The sequence continues at coordinate 31,738 of OVBA01000174.1, forward strand.
GGCTGCAGCAAGGCCCAACTTGAGAGGAATATGAAAAGACTAGAGTTGGAGGGAAAAGGAAAACTAGGGTTTTTACATTTACATAGAGGAGTGGAACTGTCTTGTCACTCCCAAACACGCTTCCATCAGAAAAATCTTCTGCAAGTTTGTTTTTCTCTCACAAACCCTTCTTCAATTATCTAAATCGTTATGAAATCGGTTCTCTCATCTCTATCAAGGCTCGTTGGCCACACATCAGACCCTCCTCCTTCAGAAGATGATTCATCTTCCTCCTCACATATGCAACAACAAAATCAGTCACCCAAAACCCTAGGTGCAGAGAACTCTCAGCCTCCTGGCATTGATTCTGCTGCTCCCGTTGAGAAATAGTCTCCGGTCAAGTCCAACTCGAATAAAGGTCTAGAAGAGACAAAGCAACTCACATCATCTGAGGCGATGGTTCAGAATCAAGCCCCTCCTGTCTCATCAGGTCCTCCGACGGTTCAAGTTTCTTCTACCTCATCTCTGTTACGCCAAGTAACAGATCCTCTGGTTGGGAATTCGAAATTGGAGACGAAGATTTAACCTGTCAACCCTCCTGTGATGCATCTGTCAAAAGACTCAACTGAAACATCTCCCCCTAAAGTCTCAGAGACGACATCTGCTCCACCAATCTCATCATGACTCTGTCAACGTCGTAAATCTCAGACAAAGGTTCCTCCTAGCAAGCGATCAAAAGCTGTCAATCACACAGTACATGCATCCTCGAGTGCACCAAAAATCAAAGAAGGAGTATATGTGCCTCTCAGTACCCCATCAGTCGTGGAAAGGTACAAAATTTTCTCTACTAAAAACTAGATTTTGGAAGAGAATGTGTTTGGGTTTGATAAGGAAGCAAGGGTTAAGGGTATTATAGAAAAAGCGGGTCTGATGAGGACTATGACAGAGGTTTCAGCTTATGACTTTAACCTAGTGCTAGAATTCTTTGCTGCCTTGCCTTTGACAAAAACCTCTGATAAAGTTGTGAAGGCACACCTTCGAGGATGTGAGTTTGAGTTCTCTGCTTCACTGGTAAATGTGCTGTTTGGACTCTCTGATGTGGACAACTCAGGGACTATGGAAAAGATGGTCCATGTTTCTGATAATGCTCTTGCTGCGTTTCTGACTAATGATGTTGTCACGATATGGAAAGGGATTATATCCTCCTATTTTGTCAAGGACTACAGGTATCTCTATAAGATCTGTTGTCGTAACTGGTACCCTACTAACAATGAGTCTTATGGAAACAAGAAGCGGGCTCGAATCTTATACATGTTGCTCAATGGATTACCGTTTGATCTTGGAAAGATTGTGTTTGACCATGTGTTGGAAGTTGATTAGAATCCAGACTCCAAGTTCCGCCTGCCCTATCCCAGTTTGATATTCAACCTGCTCTCCAAACAACATCCAATTCCGGTCAAGACAGACAAAGCAAGTCTTCCACCGCGTCCTAAGAAACCAAAAACAAAGAATATGATCAAAGAAAAGCAGAAAGCAGCGGGTGAACTGGGTCAAGGTTCAATTCCACAACAACAGATAGCTCCAAAAAGTCATAAGGCAAGCAATTCAGCTGTTGGAATTGTTGCTCACACCAGGTAAGTGACTCATTTCCAACTGTATATTTCTATGTTATCAGAAAGTGATGTTTTTTTAACTCAGTTGTGCTATCAAACAGGGGGAGACGACACTAAGTGGGATGCTTGATCATGGAATCATGGGGGAGTCTTTTGTTTACAGAAGTTTTAGCTTGAACAAACTAATGTCTTTTGTTTTTATTTATGCTAAAAACTTCAGTTTTATGTTTGAAATCTGCGAGATGTAATATTTTTTTGGGATTGCCATATTGAACTCTAGTATTGAACTCTATTCAGAATCTCTGTTAGTAACTCTGTGCTCAAATAGTTATGCCTATGTTAATTCTGCTTCTATCTTTGTTTATGGTGCGTTGTATGGTATTATGGCCTATGATTTTGAAACAGATACACAAAATGTTTGACGATCAAAGTGAGCTAAAAAGAGGGAGATTGAAGATGCATGGAATTCTGGACAGTAAGGAAGTCGACGGAAGGAGCTGGCATGAAGGCAAATCATCAGAGATGTGTCGAGACAGATGGTTGTTACCTGCAGTGATAGAAATGGAAATTACCATATGTTAAGAGGTTTCCATTTCTATCTGATTACAAAAAGATACTAGGTCTAGGACCAAGAATATAAGAGAGGTGAGGAGTGTTGAGCGGCGGCTAACACTTCCAGATCCTTGAAGAATTGTGTTGTAAGTCTGAGAGAAGGAAAAACTCGAGAGACTTGTTGTTGTTTTGTGTTGTGTTGTAGAACATATATAAGACTTTTGTAAGAAAAGTTTATATAAATAAAACGAATTAAGTGTTTGGATAGGCGCTTTCCAATCAAGTGTTTCTTGTTCTCCTGTACAATTTCATTTAAGTCTACTTCTTGGCTCCTTAGTTTTCTCCACCTCTCACATGTTTTCAAACATTCTTTTAGCTCATGAACAGCCTGAGACATGTTTGGTCTCTCTTCGGAAGAAGGGTTAACACATCACATTGCCAATTCTAAGACTTTCCATGCAGAACTTGTGTCAAAATCTATGGAGGTTTGGATCCATTATACTTTTAATATCACAGTTTTCGATTATACACCTGGTCCATTCGAATATGTGAGAAATTTCTTGAGATAAATCAATCAGAAGTTTGCCTGTGATGATTTCCAGTAAGGTGATACCAAAGCTATATACATCATTCTTCATGCTTAGTAAGCTGGTTTTGTGGTACCTACAAGCAAATATTGTGAATATTGTTCACAAATGTTGTTCTGCAAGCAAGAAAGATCAAAGACATATGCATATAAATCCTTTACTACTTAGTTAGGATCTAGATATCCAATAGTACCAGCAACAGCCATTAATTCTTCAGATTTATCAGTTCTTATCAAGAAGGATCTTGAGAGCCCAAAACCAGCGATTTTAGCTTCAAATTTTTCATTCAATAATATATTGGTACATTTGACATCTCGATGAACTATTTTGGCTTGCATCCAGAATGCAAATACTCAATTCCTAGCATACATAAAACTTCATACATTAAATAGTTATCATAAATATTATACTAATGTGAGCGATAATAATTTATATAAATTATGAGTTTTAAACTCAAAATCAATTGACAATGTGTCTTTAGATTATATATATTAGATTAGAATTATCTCAAATTTTAATGTAGGATATCAATCACATTCTAACTTGCTCTAGATGTAGGTGGTAATTATTCCAAACCTACCATCTCGAAATACCACAACATATGCATCATCATACATGTCTTGTTGGACATAACATTGACTCATGTGATTATAACAACTTGTTTAGTAACTTAAAGTGATAGAGAACGTTGAAATAGCACTTATACTAAACAGTATAAGTCGGAACAAACGAACACGATAACACGGAACTAGCACTATTACTCTCAAAAACCGTTTTACTCTCTTGTTATTGACTCGTGTGCTTCTCACCACGTGTCTAGCAACCTTAAGTTGATAGAGAACGTTGCTCTTTTAACTTTTTGTTAGCCATTAACTCATAGATAAGAGCTAAGTCATTTCCATCATCGCAATATCCAATAACGCTCACTAAGTTAACATGGTGAACTCTCAAAAGTAGTTCGACCTAACCATCATAGATATAAGAAGTGTAATTAGTAGATTCATGATCTAAAACATCCATCAATTATAATACAAATACCTCTGCTTGGAATTCTTTGTAACCATGCATCTGAGTTGATGAATGTGAGAGAACTTTAACACCTAATGTCATAGATGTCAAAAATTAGAGACCATACCTCACACTTTGTTCTACTGTGACTTTGCCCAAAGTGTTTGGAACTCAGCTCCTCTCCACAATTTACCACCATTCCCAGAGGAGGCAACTTTTATAGTGCTATGGAAATTGACAAAGCTGCTCAAATGTCTTCCTCTGATAGGAACAAGTGAAGCCCCAGTAAGTTCCTGGCTAATTTGGAATTTGTGGAATGCCAGAAATAAACTCATCTTTAACAATCAAAACTTCAATGTTAATGAGGTGATCACAAAATCAATAGTCGATTCAAAAGAATGGATCACGGCACAGATTAAGGATGAGAAACATCACACCCAAAACAAAATCCTACCTACTCTTAGAGCTAAATCGATCACCTGCTTCACATATGGAGCATAGAAGCAAGATCGAGATCAAGCAGGGGTTAGTTGGATCTTCTCTGGTAGTCCCCTTGAATCACCGATCACTGGATCAGATTCCTTTGCCCCTGTCACTTTGCCACTACTCGCAGAAGCTCTGGGTGTTAAATCTGCCTTGGAAGACGCCTTAGAACAGAGATTTACTCTCATCACCCTGTTCTCTGATTCCAGTCTTCTCATTTAGAGTACCAGATTCCCACCGTCAGAATTCCATGGGGTTTATTCCGACATTGCCAAATTGTCGTCGCATCTATTTCTTTTGATTTTGTATCGAGAGAGAGAAACAAAGAGGCCGGTTTGCTGGCAAGAACTGCTTTAAGTTTTGCTTTTATTACTGTACCAAACTCCACCTAAGTCTAATGGAATTCATTTTGTTTTTGATAAAAAAAAGAGTTAAATTAATATAACAATATGTAGACAATATTTTATTGAAAAAATATTTAACGAGGACAAGTAAGAACACTATGTATTGGGAAAAATATCAATTTAATCTTGTATTTACCAAAAATAGTTGATTAAACTTTGAACTTTGAATGTGGTTGATTAAACCTTCAATTTTTGTTGACTTCTGAAAAAAGTTTCAACTTTGCGTTGACTAGGCCAATTTAACCTTTCACGAAAATTGAATCAAAATTGATTCTAAAATTGAAAGCCAAATTAGAAATTAAAAATTCTATTCACTTCTTATCTTCGTTATAAAGAATCGATAAGCTTGATTTGCTCTTTTCTTTCAAGAATGAGCTCAAGTTCGTCGATTTAAAATATCGAAGACACCATTTTACGAATTTAAAAATTCTATTCACTTCTTATCTTTGTTATAAAGAATCGATAAGCTTGATTTGCTCTTTTCTTTCAAGAATGAGCTCAAATTCGTCGATTTAAAATATCGAAGACACCATTTTACGAATTTAAAAATTCTATTCACTTCTTATCTTTGTTATAAAGAATCGATAAGCTTGATTTGCTCTTTTCTTTCAAGAATGAGCTCAAATTCGTCGATTTAAAATATCGAAGACACCATTTTACGAATTTAAAAATTCTATTCACTTCTTATCTTTGTTATAAAGAATCGATAAGCTTGATTTGCTCTTTTCTTTCAAGAATGAGCTCAAATTCGTCGATTTAAAATATCGAAGACACCATTTTACGAATTTGAGCTCATTCTTGAAAAAAAGAGCAAATCAAGCTTATGGATTCTTCATGACGAAGATAAGAAGTGAATCGAACTTTCAATTTCCAATTTGGCTTTTGATTTTAGAATCAATTTTGATTCCATTTTCGTGAAATGTTAGATTGGCCTAGTTAACGCAAAGTTGAAGTTTTTTTAGAAGTCGACAAAAGATTAAAGATTTAATCAACTACATCCAAAGTTCAAAATTTAATCAATCATTTTCGGTAAATACAAGGTTAAAATGACATATTTTTCCCATTGTGTATTATATATATATAAAAAGACTTTCACTAACAAATAATAGTTCACACGCTTAAAGAAAGTCGTTAGCTCACACGAACAACCTTTTATTGCATTCACCTTAAAGACTTATACGCAAAATGTGCATATAAAGTCGCTTCCATATACAATAATACAGAGAATAAAGAGACTAACTTTAACGTGCCTTAGGCTCCATTTCAGAGTCTACAGTTATGCTCAGTTCCAGGGAACTCTTTGAGTCTACTTCTTGACCTTTTAGTTTTCTCCATATTTCACATATTTTCAAACATTCTTTTAGCTCATGAACAACCTGAGACATGTTTGGTCTCTCTTCAGAAGAAGGGTTAACACATGATATTGCCAACTCTAAGACTTTCCATGCAGAATTTGTGTCATAATCTTGATGGAGGTTTGGATCCATTATACTTTCAATATCACAGTTTTCGAGTATACACTTGGTCCATTCCACTATGTGAGAATCTCCACGAGATAAATCTATCACTGGCTGGCCAGTGATGATTTCGAGTAAGACAACACCAAAGCTATATACATCACTCTTCATGCTTAATAAGCCTGCTTTGTGATACCTATAAACAAAGATTTGGAATATGGTTCATAAAATTTGTTCTGAAAGTAATAAAGATCGAAGACATGCATCTAAATCCGTTACTATTTACTCGGGATCTAGATATCCAATAGTACCAGCAACAGCCGTTAATTCTTCAGATTCATCAGTTCCTATCAAGAAGGATCTTGAGAGTCCAAAATCAGCAATTTTAGCTTCAAATTTTTCATTCAACAATATGTTGGTACATTTGACATCTCGATGAACTATTTTCGGCTCGCATCCCGTATGCAAGTACTCAATTCCTAGCATACATAAAACCTCATACGTTAAATGGTTATCATAAATACTATACAAGTTTAAACGATAACAACTGATAAATTAAGAACTTTCAACTCAAAATCAATCGGCAGTGAATGAATTTGCCTTTAGATCATAGATTAGCTAGAATTATCTCAATTTTCGATATGAGATATCAATCACATTCCAACATGCACTCTCAAGATGTAGGCGATAACCGTTCCAAATCTATCATTTCGAAATACCACTAACAAACACATCATCATGCATGTCATGTTAAATTGAGCTCTGATACCATGATAAATTATGAATTTCCAACTCAAAACTAATTGGCAGTGAGTGAATTGGTCTTTAGATCTCTATTAGATTATAATGATCTCAACTTCCGATGTGGCATATCAATCACATTCTAAGAACAACAAATTCTACGTACCTAGAGCAGATTCAAGAGCTATTTTAACTCTAACTGGCCAGCTCAAAACAGAATCACCAGATTTTCCTGCAATAACAACCAAGTGGCTTTGATTTTTAATCTGAGAAGTTGGTTTTAGCAGTGATAACCAATAAATTGTTGTATCAAAATTTCATGTGTTGACCTGAGAGATGCTCTTTTAAGTTTCCCTTTGCCATTAACTCATAGATAAGAGCTAAGTCATTTCCATCATCGCAATATCCAATAAGGCTTACTAAGTTTACATGGTGAACTCTCAAAAGTAGTTCGACCTAAACATCAGAGATATAAGAAGTGTAATTAGTAGATTCATGATCTCAAACATCCATCAATTTTAATACAAATACCTCTGCTTGGAATTCTTTGTAACCCTGCATCTGAGTCGATGAATGAGAGAGAACTTTAACAGCTACTTGTTCATTATTTAGACAACCTTGATAGACAATACCAAACCCTCCTTTACCAAGAACAACTTGAAAGTTGTTAGTCATTTCCTCAACCTCAGAGTAAGTAAATCTTCTATTTTTGGATTTGAAGGATGGACGTATAACTGCAATAACAAAGTTGCATGAGATTTGAACAACTTATATTTTTCTACTTGTTGTTATTCTCCTTTTAAGTACCTTTCCCAGCAGAAAGCTTTTTCCATCTCAAAAGAAATAAGACCACAACTAACACAACTATGATTATGGCCACTGAAGTAACAGAGGCTGCAACCGCTGCTGTCGGGAATTTCTTATGGCAAGACACACATATCATGTTTTCATCAACCCTACAGAATAATAAACTTACTGAAGATATGAACTATAAAAACAAGATTAAGTAATAATATCAAAAAGATCCTCTGAGAAAGAAATCTTACGACAGCTTTAATCCATCCTTTTTCCTATCAAGAAGAGCTTGAGGTACAAAGCCGCTAAGTTTGTTTCCACTTAAGTTTCTGTGAATGTAGAAAATTCATTAGAAAACTTTTTCAGAGCTACGGAGGGCCACAAGATTAACAAAAATGGCTTTATCAAGATTAAAAAATTTATATGACATATGTAATATATATAAAATTATTCATAATTATTAAGATATACAATAATCTTTGAAGCTTTTTGTATATAAATTTTATCATTTAAATAAATATACGTACGTATAAAAAAAACAACTAAAAATTGTTTTTTTGTCAACAAGAATTAGATCGATAAGGTCCGATCCGTAGTTAAAGTTTTCTAATTCGAGCTGGATAGGATTTAAACTCACCACCTAGTACCAAGCTAGATCAGGAGCAAGCCAACTGGATCACCTAATTCTTGGCAACTAAAAGCTAAACTGTGTAGGTGTTTTAATTTTATTTTTCTATAAAAATCTGAATTAGAACAATTACTAAACTAAAAATAACTAATTTTCCAAAAATACTTAAATAGTGCGAACCTTGGTTACTCATTTATCTAAAGGAACTAAAAAACTATTTTATTACACTATATTTTTGGTATTTAGCGGTGCCAAAGTCTATATATTATTCTGGGCCCTACGCCACTGCATTTTTTCTTTTTTAGGCATGCCTCTGTAAACACCCAAACAAATATGATTATTTGTAATCAAGAGTAACCAAATACCCAAAACAATACGATAAGAATTATAAATTGGTTTGGATCGAGTGGTTACTTGTAACCAATGATACCATATTAGATTATTGGGTATTGTTAGTATAAGTAGTTAATCTGTATAGATTAGATTGAGTTCCTATTTGGTTACTTTTGAATCTCAGTTAAAAACTGAATTAAATGGAAATCCAAAAGTATCAAAATACTGGAAGTGTTCAGTTATTTGCCAGAAACTGAAACTGAGCCGTTAACATATACTCGGTTCGGTTCGACTTTTTGGTTCCGGTTTTTTTGCTCCGAGCTAGTTGACATATTTAACCTTACTTCTAATAATAACGAATTATTGTGCTTTCAACAACTTACATGACCAACAAGGATTTCATCTTGGCTAGAAATGCAGGCACTTCCCCAGTCAGGTTGTTATTTGACAAGTCCCTGATTAAACAAAAAATGGTTACAAATTGGTTTTAATACATTTTTCATTTTATGATAGAGATACATACAGTTCTTGAAGTTGAGCTAGATTCTGTATGCTAGGTGGTATTATTCCATTTAATCCACTTGAAGATAAATCTCTGTTTATATATATGCATCCAAGACGTACCACATTAGATACATTCAATGGCTAAAGTTTTGCTAACAAAATTAAGTTTAAATGCTCTCACAATTTGATTATTCTTGGTGGTGTGGACACATCTATAACATTGCAGCTTAAGCCAGTCCACGAAAGTTGTTTAGGTACGCAAGGATCGCCCTGCCAGCTGATTCTATTCAGACCATAAGTAGCTTGAATAGTCTTTACTGCAATGACTGAAACATGTTGGGAAATAGTAAGAATTAACACGTGTATAGATAATAAGCAATAAGCACAATTACTCGAAGCTATATACCATCATTTTTATCTGTTTCTGATTGTGGAAACTCAATGCCAATTAAAATTTCAAAAGCATTCATCAATGGTGGAAGAGTCGATTTCGAAGTTTTTATAAGTTCCACACGACAGAAACCTCCCTCGCATGTAAGTGGTACAGTGTTGAACAAAATTTCTGCTTCAAACTTGGAAGGTCTGAAAGTATCGAAATGAATTTTCTTATTCGCCACAATTTCGAATTCTCTAGTTTCATTGGCCGACATTTCTGTGATCTCAGCGATGTAGATAAAACCATAAACCTGGTCAGTAGCCTTGTCCAGAGGCCAGGTAATGGTCATTGGATCACTGGCATTAGCGGGCATGGCACCGGTCCTAAGTACCTCTTGGGGTGGGTCATAGCCAAATGAAGAATCAATAACGTTAAGGGTTGTGTTTATATGCTTCCATTCTTGTAATAAGTACGGACCCCAGATTCTATCATGTACATCTTTGGGATAACTGCCAAAATCAAAGTATTTATTTTACATAATTGTATAACCAAAAAATTATGATAAGCATATATATGGTTCCTTCTTTGCAGCTACTGTAAATGGATTAAACCAGAAAACAGCTATTAGGAAACATTAAGCCAGAAGAACATGTATTAGGAAACATGAATTTCCAAAATAAAACCAACTGCTAACGAGTCTTTAGAATTTTCCGTTTTTTTATGTGGGATATTCTAACACACCCTCTCACACTCAGGACTTGACATCTAAAGAATGAAATTTGTGTGACTGGACATCCACGGGTGATCCACAATCGGACTAATAAGGACTAAGCTCTTATGCCATATTAGGAAGCATCATGAGTTTCAAACGCAATGAGTGAAGTGGTTCATGAACTTTTAAATATTACTTGAATCTCTACCTTTCCGATATTATATAACAACATCTTGCATGTTATTCTAGAGATTAGTTCTCATACTCTACTTTTGTTAATGAAAACAGAATTAAATTAAAAAAGATGTACCGTATAATTTTGTCTGAATTGCTGAAATAGAATCGGTTATAAGTCCTCAAGGAACCGGTTTGAGCAATATAAGTATCATAACGCAAGGGTCTTAATTCTATGGTTGATATAATTGGTATACTCGTCCCTGTCTTAACGAAACAAATGTCGACAATGTTAGACCTTGTGATGTGAGTGATTTCCTCAATAACTCCATCACCTGACTTCCTCATATCTATGGTTGTCCAAATATTAGGACCAAAGTAGAGGTCAAATTTTGGATAATTATTAAGACCGTCATAGTTTCCATATACGAATGTAGCCCTGATTAGATAATTTGTATCTTGCGTGACAGTAAGACTGTAGCAGTTTCGTAATCCATCAGGAAAATATCTCAAAACCCTATATGGCTTCCAAATTCTTGTAGCAAAGTCTGTCTGGATATTACCAGTTTTTCCTTCTTTGATGAAATTTGCGTCGGATACAAACGTCAGATTGCTATTTGTTTCTTTGTAAGGAGACTCATTAGAACGTAATCCACAATCCAAACTGATGAACCCTGTTACGATCCGATATGTCCGAAAATATGAAACAAAAAGAAAAAGATAAAGAATTTAAAGATGATCTAGAAAAACCTTGTTGATTCTGAGACTGAACAAGAGGTATGACGAACAAAGTGGCACACGCAACAAACAGAAGCTTGGTGTGAGTCTCCATTTTTGATGAATTCTTACAACTAACAAAACTTAATAACTATCAAAGTTTCAAAACAATATAAAGCCTTATACATTTATATTTTTAATGCAATTGGACAAAATTAAGTGTTATAAAGCTGGAAATGGAGTTCATTAAACATCGTGGCGCTTACTTTTTTTTTAAAATGTTGCCAAAGTCTTATTTCAAGACAAAAAAAAGCGAATAAAACATTTCTGATTGATAATAAAATACAAGGTTTTTTTTTGTTAATTGGTGTAATAATAAAAAAATACAAGTTAACTCTATATTTGGAAAATCTTCGACTTAAGTTTTCACTTTTGCTTATACTGTACTTGGTTTGATTCTGACACGATGGTCTTAACGGACACTTCCCGACTTTTGCGATATAGACATAATACATCAGTGTTAATTTGAGTTTTTTTTTTTTTTTTTCAACAATTGAATCGATAAGGTCCAATTCATAACCTAGTTCATACCCTAAAATCTCTTTTATTTTACTAGTGTAGTGACTCGTACCCTGAATCATTAGCTGGATCATCCTAACCACCAGAGAGAGTAAATCAGCATTAACTCAATTTTAACTCAATTTTCCTGATTTACTAGTGAAAGTCAATCAGAATCAATCGTTTCGAATTCACTTGTACAATATTAATTTTAAGCTGACAACATTTTTAAGATTTTATACTTCCACTTGAAAATATTTATAGGAATAGACCATTCTGCATGAACCTGTCAGACGACCAGTGCAACAAGTACGTGGCGTGTCGTTATTGGTATGTGCAGTTTGACGTTTTTCCGTTACTATTAGGAAGCACTCCAGCAATGGAAATTAAATTAAATTATTCAATTGTTCCTCAATTTTCCATATATCCAAAGGTTTTATTTGGCATGATGTAATGTCAAGACTTTGGTACTTCATGAATAGTTTTTTTTGAACAGAGGAAGCAGAAAAATGAAAAGTCTCCGTGGACTTTTGTTGGCTTTGCTAGTTATATGTCTTTTAGCATTTCAGGTCAAACACAAGATCAACGTGGAAAATGGTTTTCTGATTGTAATCACATTGATGTAGTTTGCATATCTCGAACTTCTATATTTCTTCTTGTCTTACAAGGATTTATCAGATTGGATTGCGGTTTACAAACCAATGACTCTCTTTATATTGAACCAATGACAAAGTTATCATTCAGATCAGACGCCAATTTGATCAAAACCGGAAAAATAAACAGGATTCAAAATATTCTGAGGATGGATTTTATAAAGCGGTGCATAGTTTTATTACGGAGATACTAATTCATTACATTCGATGTTCTTTCCTATTCTGTTATGACCTAGTATTCTCCTCACTTGTGTGCATATGCTCTGTACAAAATATATATTCCTTACATGATATTAGAGCAGGTTATCCTAACCTAGATCAAACACTCTGAGCTGCCTCTTTTTTTTTTCATTCTCGCCACAACCATGTCCACTACTTCTATCGAAACCATTGATACCTCAAAACTCTACCGTTCTTCATATTAACATGTCGAATATCACAAAGCTGAATTCCACCAACTACTTGATGTGGAGTCTCCAAGTTCATTCACTGCTTGATGGTTATGACCTTGCATGTGATCTTGGTCGTACCAGTCTACCCTCACCAATGGTCCCTGGTGCCAACAAACATTACCTCACCAAGTCTTTGTTTATACTTTGGAACAAAAAGGTAAACAAAAAGGTCTCAAACACTACCTCACCAAGTCTTTGTTTATACTTTGGAACAAAAAGGTCTCTTAACTTCACGAGAAGACTCTCAATTAAGAAGCTAAGCTCCTTACATCATTGGTTATTGCCAGCTCCAAACCAATCTAAACTAATCTTACTAGCTCTCGCCAACGCACCTACAACAACCATTAATTCTCTCGTCCAACCACAGCTGGAATTCATAGAACTCCAACTCACAATATTAACAATCACGAGCTGACTCCTGATGTAATTCCAAAGGTTATCAAGAGAGGTACCAGTTATGTGGTCTACACGATTATAGCGCCAGTAGGTGTTCTCAGTTTCTTGTGTAAACTTAGTCACTAGACAGTAACCAACCTCCATTGTCATATTCTCCTTGGCAGCCTCGCGCAAATGTTGCATACGCATCACTACCTACCCAACTTTTTATCCTTTTGTCGCTACCTCGGCTGATTGGCATCACTGCCTAGGCCATCCATCCTTTTCACTATTTTGCTCTACATCTATTTCCACAAAATTTTCTTGTAATGATTGATATATCAATATGAGTCATAAGTTACCCTTCTATAACAACATAATCACCTCAAACACAACCTTTCAATACCTTTTTGTTGATGTTTGGACCTCTCTAATACATTCAGTTGAACACAATATTATCTTATCCTAGTCAACCACTTCACTCGACACACATGGCTTTACTCGTTACAACAAGTTCAAGAAGTTTTCGTACCTTTCAAGAGTCTGGTGGAGAATCAATTTAGCACCACCATCAAGACGTTTTACAGTGACAATGATGGTAAATTTCTTATGCTACACTCCTTTCTCTCCACCGCTGGTATATCGCACTTCACCTCACACACCAGAGCACAATGTTCTTTCAGAGCACAAACATCGACATGTCATCGAAACTGGACTATTTTTACTTACTCAAGCGTCCATTCCGATGATGTATTGGACGTATGTCTTTGCTGCTGCAGTTTGACTAATAAATCGATCACCAACACCCATGAATGATATGGACTCTCCTTACCAGAAATTATTCAGATTCCAACCCAACTACATGAAGCTGCGTACCTTTGAATGCCTCTATTATCTGTTGTACGCCTATATACACCGTACAAGCTGCAGTCATGATTGATACTAAGATTTTACTCAGTACCAATTCCTAATGTACTAAGATGTCGATGCAGTACAATGAGTTACTAATTCAAATGGGTGAGATACTAACAATCATAATGCATTAGATTCAACTAATTCAACCTAATTAGATATAGTGATTTGTCTATTAACCTAATGAGAAAATAAACAAGCAATTAACTGAAAGAAACAACAATAAACCAAACAAAACTGAAATCATAAAACTAACAGAATAACAGAGTAATTGCAGAAGAACAAAGAAGTAAACAGAATATAGAGTAATAGCAATCAATGAGATAGAGGGCTCTTGAGGAATCAGAATAATGGATCAGTGATTCACTTAGGTTTACTAGGCTACTTAACAAAATTCACACATATAGGATCTCTAGACAACATGTTCACAGACTAATGAATCCACTTTCATGGCAATCAATCTCAGACAAGCTATCAACAAACCCTATCATCATAGGAGTTTAACAACCTATCATGTATTAGGAAACAACTTGTTCTGACCAATAAATACCATAAACAATCAATCCCTTGAACTAGGAATGTAAATCCCTAAAATGGTTCAGTCAGATATTTTATCAAACACCTTATGGGTGCTAAAACGTCCAACCTCATATTTCAAATGATCAGAATAAAATAAGCATTAATAACACAAAATCAAGAGATATAGACTAATCTAACCTTAAACAGCCTAGAAAACCTAAGATTCATACTAATCAAAGTCATTTCCTGAAAAACCCTAGGTAATCTACTTAGAAATCATGAAAAACATAAACAATCCAGAAAAGCTAATAAACAACATGATCATAAAACTAAGGAAAAGATGAAAAGATTAAAAATAAGAAAGAAATTGCATTAAAAACAAATAATGAAAGAAGTTATAATGTGAAATTACAAAGGGGAGAATGTCCTAAGTGTTCTTTCACAAAAAGACAATAAAGTGGACAAAGGGTTCTCGTTACATAAGGGAAGTATTTATACCCTCAACAAACCAACCCTAAAAAGTCAACTAAAGAAGTCAATAAAGATATTTGGGAGCATCTGACTCGACCACGTGGATCGAGTTGGAGAAAATGTGTGATCAGGCAGGTCGAGCTGGCAAAAGTAGAACTGACTCTTGTCAAGAGGTCTAGTCACAAATCGAACTACATCTAAATCGTTCATGCTTTGCTCCATTCAGCTCCAAAGTGTGTCTTCTTGTCAAATCCTGCTGAATCCTTTCACCTCTGGTCTGTATTAGTCTCCAATGTGCCCAAATGCTCCTTATAACAACTTCAAATGCACATTGTATGCAATGCAAATGCAAAATATGCAAAGTGAACCTAAAAGGCTCTATAGTGATGCAAACATAACTCAAATATATGTAAGAGTGGACAATAAAAGACTCTTAAAACTAGTTGAAATTCATACATATCAACTATTAACACCATGTGTACCTCGGATACTCACTCAGCAAGAGTGTGTATCTCTGTGTTAATGTTGGCTCTTTATATGTCTCACGGCATGTATTCTTCGATGAAACCACCGATATGTTCCCTACAATCTCTAACACCACCACCACCACAGATAACATTGAACCAACCTCAGCCTCATATCCACTTCACACAACCATTACCATGGGCCCACCACTCATAGAGCATGTACCACAATTTTTTCCGTCAAAAATTGGTTCTCCAATATCTGCTCCTCACCACTCTCGCTAAGCTTCAAAATTGATAGTGTCTCCATCTAATAAATTGGTACAATCTCAGTCTAATGGGCCACCATCTCAACCCCAACTTAAGTCAGATCCAGTTCACTCATCACAATGGGCTGACACTAATCCATTAGCAGCGCCAAGTGAAGACTTACCTGTTTTGGCTTATTCTCATTGCAATCTGTCATAACAACAAACGAAGCCACTTCATCATCTATGCGGCCACATAACATACACTAGATGGTTACACAACAGAGAAATCGATTACCAAAACCTAAACAGAAATTCAATCTAACAGTGGCTTCATCCACAAAGATCCCTCCAAATCTAAATAGATATCAGCAAGCTCTATGTGATCAGATGATGTGGTGCTATGTGCTTGGAGATCGATGCCTTTAGCACCAATCACACATGTAATCTCACACTTAGATCACTGAACAAGAATGTTGTGGGGCCTTGATGGGTCTTCAAGAACAAATTTAATCTAGATGGTTCTCATAGTCATTGCAAAGAGCATTTAGTAGCCTAGGGCTATAACCAAGAGTTAAGCAGATACTATGAAGAAACATTTAGCCCAGTTATCAAGGCTACCACACTCTCATTGGTTCTTGATGTTGTTGTAAGTCATTCTTGGTCAATAAAACAAGTTGATGTGAACAATGTATTTAGAGAAGGCACTCTCAATGAGGAGGTATACATAGAGTAACCCATAAGATTTATCGATACCAACCACCTGACTATGTGTATAGACTACGCAAGGCGATAGACAAACTAAGCGAGCCTTATGCGCCTAGTACAGTACTAAACTATGATCATACCTACTCAGTCTTGGCTTCTCCAATTCTCTGGCCAATTGGTGTTCACAAAGTTTTAACTATACTGCAAGTGCACGGCAATGTAGTAGTAGTACTTGGGGATCGAATCCACGAAGAACCAAGCTTGTACTTTCAATCACTTATTTCGAAATTCAAGCTATATTAATAGAATAATCGAATGTAAACTAACAACTTAAACGGTTTGCAATATAATAAAAAGCATCAGGCATTGGGTATTTATCAGGAAATAAGAATCAATCAGGGAAAATATTCAGGAACAAATAGGCACCATTCTCAACTTGAACATAAAGGTTTTACAAATCCACTATCGTGGTATTTGTCACTCTATCAAACAACCTAGATATTCTAACTATCGTTGGTTCCAGATTCTAGATAGGCTTTAACAAGCAGGTTCAATTATCCACAATTAATCCTAACAATCAACTATCGTTGGTTAGATTCAATTGCTCGTCTATGCTAGTTCAGGAATTTTAAAAGATTTTGGAATGTAAAACAACATATGATCATAGATTAGGTGATCAAGCTAATCTAAGCATTACACACAAGCATAGATGGAGAATTCTATAGATTAGATCCTATTCAATCCATATTCATTGATTCATAAATCCCTAGAAACCCTAAACCTTATTAGGTAACTACTCTGACATGATTAAACAAATAATTAAAAAATATAATGATGAAAAACATGAAATTCGATTGTAATTAATAAAAAGGGTTCAGAAATCTTCTCAAAATCATGATGGAATTCTTCTCCCAGCTTACAAAGTATTCTCTTAGTCAAAAATTATGTCTCTCTCTTTCTAAAATGATAAAACAACTATTTATATGATCCTAAAAACACAGGTGCAAAACAGAAAATTAGCTATTTTCTCAATCTCTTATGAAATAGTCTTTTTGAGTTTTAAATTATTTATAATAATTCTCTTTTCGATTTTGCAATTATGCCTATTGTAGACAATTATATTTGTATTTTTTGTCAAGTACATAGCAAGGACATATCTAGAATTCACATTTGTTAAGGGAAAAAACTCTAACATACTACTTAGATGGGGCATATTTTAAATTTTAC
This sequence comes from Lepidium aucheri, assembly GCA_900406435.1. NCBI lineage: Eukaryota > Viridiplantae > Streptophyta > Magnoliopsida > Brassicales > Brassicaceae > Lepidium > Lepidium aucheri. The sequence goes on from OVBA01000174.1 coordinate 49,388, forward strand.
CAAAATATTATACATTTTGCTAAGAAAATTACTCAATTTTTGTGGTGGCAACTACCCCACATTCTTCTACCTAGATCCGCCCATAGTGCATAGCATACAGTTATTTCTATGGTGGACATATATAGCCTTGAGTATCACAGGAAATAAGATGGGAAATTACGGAATTTGGTCGGAAACAATTAATTCGGAAAATTAAGTATATTTTCTGTACTCATTTTTGACACTTTTCCTTATCCGGTTGGATATTATTTTAGACCCGAACAGAATTTAGAATTTCTCATTCTCGAGAGAGATGAGAATTACGGGATGGGAGCGGAACGGAACAGAACGGAAGTCCCAGTATACCCATGATTACACATATATATATATATATATCTACTGTGGATATATAATGAACTATCTATGGATAAAAATGTAAATATAGTTGTCCACCATAAACATAATTAAAAATTAATAATGTGTTTTACATAATCTAAAACTCAATAGGGGTATTTGGTAGAAAGTGGAGGAAATTGGCTATTTCTAGTAATTTAAAACTCAAATGGACGATTTATTCTCTATAGTATATGTAACGTAATGTCATATCACAACTTTGTTATTTTGTGATTTTTTTTTTATTGAACAGAGGAAGCAGAGTAATGACAAAGCTCCGTGGACTTTTGTTGGCTTTGCTAGTTATGTCTTTTAGCAGTTCAGGTCGAACACAAGATCAACAAGGTATGGCTTATTGACTGTAATCATCATGTAGACATTAATATAGTTTGCAAACTTATCCAAGTTCTTTGTTTCTTCTTGCCTTACAAGGATTCATCAGTTTGGATTGCGGATTACAAACCAATGAGTCTCCTTATACTGAACCAATAACAAAGCTAACATTCAGATCAGACGCCGATTTCATCAAAACCGGAAAAACCAGCAGGATTCAAAACATTGCAGGGATTGATTTTATAAAGCCGTATACAGTTTTGAGATACTTTCCTGATGGACTAAGGAACTGCTATACTCTTAATGTCACTCAAGGCACAAACTATCTGATTAAGGCCATGTTTGTTTATGGAAACTACGATGATCATAATACACAACCAAAGTTTGACATTTATCTTGGTCCAAATCTATGGACCACAGTTGATCTACAAAGATATGTAAATGGTACAAGAAAGGAAATCATTCACATTCCAAGGTCAAATTCTTTGCAAGTTTGTCTTGTTAAGACAGGAACAACTACACCACTTATATCAGCTTTAGAGCTTCGTCCATTGAGAAGTGGTACTTATGTTGCTCAATCTGGTTCCCTGAAGACTCTCTTTCGTGTTTATCTGACTGATTCCAAAGACCATATCCGGTAAGCAAACTTTTCTTAACATGTTTATAAGGATAGTTCTGCAATAAAGTAAGATACTTTCAGGTACCCTGAAGATGTCCATGATCGTAATTGGACTCCATTCTTCATGCCGGAATGGAAATTGTTAAGAACAAGTCTCTTTGTCAACACTTCTGATAGCGGATATGACATACCTGAAGATGTTGTGATAACTGCAGCCACGCCTGCAAATGTGAGCTCACCATTGACCATTTCTTGGAATCTGGAAACACCTAATGAATTAGGTTATGCATACCTTCATGTCGCTGAGATTCAATCCTTAAAAGACAATGATACCAGAGAATTCAACATTAGTGGAAGTCAAGATGTAAACTATGGACCAGTTAGTCCAGAAAAGCTGGTACTGTATTCTCTATACAACACATCTCCTGTTAAATGTGAAGGAGTGACATGTCATTTACAACTAATAAGAACTCCAGATTCAACTCTCCCTCCTCTCCTTAATGCTATTGAGGTTTATACAACAGTTGAGTTTCCACAGTCAGAAACTAATGCAAATGATGGTATGTATAAGCAAAATGTGAGTGTATACTTTGTTATATCCTTCCTTTACATGTTTATACTCATTATTGTGTCAGTCATTGCTATCAAGAGTATAGAAACAAGCTATGGCTTGAGTAGAATTGACTGGCAAGGAGATCCATGTGTTCCTCAACAATTCTTGTGGGTTGGTCTTACCTGCGAGTACACCAATATGTCTACACCACCAAGAATCCTTTCCTTGTATGTGCAACATTCATTATTAAGTTATAACTCTTTATTAAGCTCTGTGTTTCTTAATATCTTACACTTTATATGTGGTAATTATCTTAACACCAGAGACTTGTCCTCAAGTGGACTAACTGGAATTATAGTTCCTGAGCTCCAAAATCTTACCCAGCTTCAAAAACTGTAAGTATATAGTTCCTTTAGAGGCACATTCTGTTTTTAAAGCACAAAAAGTTGACTCAGAAATTTCTCATGATAGGGACTTGTCAAATAATAACTTAACAGGAGGAGTACCTGCATTTCTAGCCAATATGAAATCATTGTTAGTCATGTAAGTTCCTGAGTCTGCCATATGAACACATTTTCCAACTTATGTAATGTTACTACAATGTTCTGTCTGTTTTTACCTCTGCAGAAACTTAAGTGAAAACAATCTTAGTGGTTCAATCCCTCAAGCTCTTCTTGATAAAGTGAAATCAGGGTTGAAGTTGAAGTAAGACTTTCTTGTCTTATGAATCTTATTGTTCATCGAAAACCCATTTCTTAATTCGGATTATGTCTTCACTAACACTTAATTGGCTTGTTGACAAACCTAGCATTCAAGGAAATCCACATCTTTGTTCTTCCAATTCATGCCACAAGAAGAAAAATCGCATCATAGTACCAATTGTCGCATCAATAGCTTCTTTGGCTGCTATAACAGCAGTGATCGTTCTTGTGTTTGTCTGTACAAAGAGAGGCTTATTAAGGAAAAAAGGTATCGGTAATAATGTCTTCAAATATGAAACATCAATGGTTTCTTAAGAGAGCTTGATAATAGTTTCTAATTATCTGCATAGGTTCGTCATCAAAGCAACCATCAATAGAAACAAAGAAAAGAAGATATACATACAAAGAAGTTCGTTCAATGACAAATAATTTTGAAAGAGTTCTTGGTCAAGGAGGATTTGGCAAGGTCTACCATGGTTATATCAATGGTACTGAAGAAGTAGCAGTTAAGCTACTCTCTGAATCATCAGCTCAAGGCTATAAAGAGTTCAAAACAGAGGTAGAACTTCTTCTAAGGGTTTACCACACAAATCTCGTAAGCCTTGTTGGATACTGTGATGAAAAAGACCACTTGGCTCTTATCTATCAGTACATGGCCAATGGTGATTTGAAAAAGCATTTGTCAGGTAAACATGTTTTTTCCATATGCATTGTGTTGATATCAACTTAATGAATTTGACATTCATGACAATGTTAATGGATGCAGGTAGCTCCATCATTAGCTGGGTAGATAGACTAAACATAGCTATTGATGCTGCTCAAGGTTTGTCATTTTCAATTCATTTTGACATTTACTTGACCCAACTTTCTGTTGATTGATTAAAAAAGATAAATTTTGGAAACAGGGTTGGAGTATTTGCATATTGGCTGCAAACCGTTGATAATTCATAGAGATGTCAAAAGTTCTAACATTCTGTTGGACCATCAAAACCAAGCAAAGCTTGCAGATTTTGGCCTTTCAAGATCTTTCCTAACTGGAGATGAATTTGAAAGCAATGTGTGTACATATGTTGTAGGCACACCTGGATATCTTGATCCGGAGTGAGTATTTTGGCTTCTTCTAAAAACTATTTTCTCTACGGGTTTAAACAAAAGAGTTCTAACGATTTCATCCTGCAGATATTACCGAACAAATAGGTTGTCTGAGAAGAGTGACGTCTACGGTTTTGGTGTTGTACTGTTGGAAATGATTACAAAGAAACCAGTAATTGATAGAACCTGCGAAAAATCTTATATAGTAGAATGGGTGAAGTTTATGCTTACTAGAGGAGACATTAACAATATAATGGATTCTAAACTTCAAGGGGAGTACGACTCTGGTTCTGCATGGAAAGCTCTTGAATTAGCAATGTCATGCGTGAATCCTTCTTCCTTAGAAAGACCTAACATGTCCCATGTAGTTCATGAACTAAAGGAGTGTCTGGTGTCTGAAAACAAGAGGACAGGAGACAAAGACGCCACGAGATTCCTCGACATTAACCTGAGCAGTGACAGTGATGTGAACCCTAAGCCACGTTAGCCTTTACTTCTCTGCATTTGCTTTTCAATCTGATTGTTGCGTCATAGCAGCTGTTTCTTATCAAGAACTATGACATTCTATATTGTACAACCAAATGTTTGAAGCAAATCAATTGGTTGTTGATTGTCATTGACGACTTTTAATGAAAGATGAACTGTATCATACTGAATTCTTAAATTAACAGAGACAAAACTGTACATCCAGATTCCATCAACACGACATGATACAAGAACTCGTCCTCCAAATGTTATGTCAAGAACACATACCTAAGACGTGTTTATACGACGTGTTTATACTCCCTCAGACATACAACGGCGATGGACGAGGATAAGCAACAGCGGTACTGCCCACGGCAGTCTGCCTAGCAAAACCTGCATTTGCTTTTTTGCTGATAACACTGTCACTTCTCCTACGCATTCTCCTGTCTGCTCTATCCTTAATTCCTTGTGTATTACCATTTATAGACTGAATGTGTTCGAGGTGTGAAACAACCTCCTTCATGTTTGGTCTCAGCTTAATCTCTGAGGTGAGACATCTCAGAGACAGAGCGGCCACTTTACATGCTTCTTCCATAGAGTACTGGTCTTGAAGACGATTATCAATGACTCTGAATATCTTTCTTTTATTTACAAGGTATGGTTTAGCCCACTCTACGAGATTACGCTCGCCAGATGGACGATTCTTGTCCACAGCTCGACGACCAGACAGCAGCTCCAAAAGAACAACCCCGAAGCTATAGACATCACTCTTCGTTGTTAGATGACCTAAGGAAAATGCAAAGTGATGATCATAAGCAGAAGCTAAATCTGGAAAAAAGGATTTGACCATGAAGAATTTGACACATACCGGTTGCAAGGTACTCAGGAGCTGCATATCCATGTGTACCCATGATCCGTGTAGAGACATGACTTTTATCTCCTGTTGGCCCATCCTTGGCCAACCCAAAATCAGAAAGCTTAGCGTTGTACTCCTGCAACCATGCAGAGAAGGTTTAAGCTTAAAAATTCCACAACTGTATAATGGAAATCATATCAAAGATCATTAAAGTCTATACATACCGAATCAAGAAGGATATTGGAAGTCTTGAAGTCACGGTATATCACTCTCGTCTCGGAACTGTGAAGAAATGCGAGTCCCTTTGCAGCACCAAGAGCAACTTTCAACCGGAGATTCCAAGATAACGGTTGGAAGTATAAACCCCCTGCAACATAAAAAGTCATAAACATCATAAAGAGTTTCTTAATTTGACGCCAGCCTGAGAGCAGAGGAAGAACAACATACTCCTGAAAAGATGATTCTCCAAGCTACCACGAGGCATGAACTCATAAACAAGAAGACGGTGCTCATCCTCTAGGCAATAACCAATTAGCTTCACAAGGTGGCAATGAGAAAACTGGCCAAGGTAATTCACTTCAGCCTGCAAAACCACAGAATCAGAAAACAATCATCAAGCATACAAAGACACAGCAATCAAACAAACATATCTTAGTTTATTATTAAGCATTTTTACCAGCCACTCCTGATGACCTTGCCAACCATCTTGGTTAAGCTTTTTGACAGCAATAACCAAACCAGTGCCTGGTTTTGTTGCAGTAAGAGACTTCTCATCAATCCATCCTTTGAACACACAACCAAATCCACCTTCACCAAGCACACTGTCTGGTCTGAAATTCCTGGTTGCAGATTTAAGTTCAGCAAAACTGAAACTCTTGAGGTTTGGAGACTGCAAGATCTCACCCTCCGTTCGAGGGCTTGGTCTTACGGACACAGACGAACCCTTACTCCCAAGACTTCCACTATCTTTGGCATCAGAACTCACATACTTCGGACTCGCCCCTAAATCCACCACACACACCAAAAGAAAAAGTATTAGTTTCGTAAGATTGAGCCAAATTTTCAAATATGAACCACCAAAAAATCTATCTTCAGATGCTAGACACCAAAACTCATTCAGTTGATGAACTAACAAATCTAAGAACATCGCCTTCGTAGGTTAACAGAGGACAAAGCAGAACAAAAACAAAAATTGAAGTAATGTTTATACCTGGGTTCTCAGCTTTGACCTGAGCACTCAAACAAATCCCCATGATTGAGCAACCACTGAGAGAGAAAGACAAATATGAAATCTTTCTTCCGCAATCTCTTACTAAATATATCACACTTTAAGATAAGAAAAAGGCAGAAACTTTAATCAAAAAAAGCTGGAAAGTTGAGGCTGAAATAGATCAATCTGTGAAAAGAAAAAGATTTGACAATTTGTATCCTCCTCAACGTGCATATACATACTTTAAAGTATAGACCAAGTTCATCAAATCTACTTTGCCGATTTCAGAAACCTAACAACTAACAAATGAGGAAGCAAAGACAAATTCCTCACCTTTTTGCTTTGTTCTCAACCAAGAGGGACAGATACTGTGTCAAACAAAACGAGAAAGAGAGAGAGAAGAAGCGTTGCAGTTGGATGGTGGCATTAATGGCGGATCAATCCCGCCTTTTTCTTTGTCTTGCAGTAGCGTTTATTAGTTTTCGAGCTTTTGTTTCTCTCTCTCTTGGAACTCAAAATTTGGGTCCTTTTTATTGTGTTTTGTTTAACCTTTTTGGTACTACAAAGAAGATATGATGAAGTCGGAAAAGGCTCGACTCGACTCGGCTTATTTACCGTTAACACAGCTCATTTACTGTTAAGTGAAAACCCATGTTGTCTTTAAAAGATTGTTAATGGAGCTTGTTCAAAAGATTGGCCGCCCAAAAAAAAAAATTTTGTCAATATCGACATGTAATGGTCAAGATGAGTGAAAACCACGTTGTTTAATTCATAGCTTAAATTCTTTAACTGAAATTAGATGGGATTTAAATTCGCCACTTAATATCTAGTTATATCAGAGACAAGTCAACTAGATCACTTGTTTTTTAAAAGTATTAAAGACAACATTCCAAACGGATGAATTTGAGTTTGTTCTTGAAAATAAAGATAAAATCAAGCTTAGAGTTCTTTAGAAGGAAGATAAATCAAACTTCCAAATTGATTTGGTCTTTGAATTTAGAGAAATTTTGATTTAGAATTAGTTAGAAGTTCAATTGGCCGAGTCAATGTAAAGTTGAATGTTTTTTCAAAAGTCAACAAAAAATTGAAGGTTTGATCAACCATTGCCAAAATTCAAGGTTTAGTCATCTATTTTCGGAAAGTTCAAAGTTAAATTGACATTTTTCCTATAAAAATAATTTACTCTTCAAAGATGATGAAAGGTGTTCAAGTGTTAGTTGTGACTTTAAAAATTCTTAACGCTAGGATTTGTTTCCTCCCTCATGTAAGGAGAAGAAAAATAAATAATTTTAGAATATGAGTTATGACTATAGATCGGGTTTTCTCGATCCAATTATAATAAAGTTGACAAAAAAAAAACTCCTCCAATTAAGCACTAACTCCTCCAATTGTACCAGCCACTCATACATGCTTGAGCCAACACATACATAAAAAATTCGATATCTTATAAGTTTTGACTTTAAAATTCTGTTAGTTTATTTTAAAAATTATGTTAGTTTGATTTCTAAATCTAGATCATTTGCTTTCAAATTCACTTTTTATGATTTTTAAATCAAAGATTTATAGATGGATTTTCAAATCTAATTAGATTTCTAAATCTATTAAATAAACCTTCGACTAAACCCCTCTAAATATCATTTAATTAGATGTTCGTTATAATTAGTAAACTATCTATGATGATATTTTAATTTTTTTTATGGATGTGTTTCATGAAATTTATATTATCAATTCATAAAACTACAATATGTTAAACATATAGAAAATATAAAAAATTGTTTCAGATTAACCTTTATTTAATCTTTAATTTTTTTATTAGGCCCTAGGTCAGTCGACTAGAGCTTAGCAGAATTTTGAACAAAATATGGAGTGACTCTAGTTAGTCAATCATGTAATGGTCAAAATGAGAAATTTATTTCATTTATTATGCATTTTTGTCATATATATATGCATGTTGTTTATATATAATTATTTATTAATATTTTTCTAGATAAATTTGTCTAAATTGCCTGATAGAATGAGACAATGCCCGTGAGTGTTAACAGCATCTTTCCAGCTAACTCAACGTACGATCATTCATTCACAATTAATATTAATTTTCTTGGTAAGAAAATTGTGTTTTTTGTGTATCATTGATAGTTAGGAGTATAAACCTTAACCTAGTGTGATGGTTTTGTTAATATTTGAGAAAAAACAAAAGCTAAATCCAAGAATAATCCTGGCCGCAATTTATAATAATATCATCCATAATATTGTAGGTGTCCTTTTGATAATAATTAAATTATTAATTATATGCAAAGAGAAGACCGACAAAGATTGTTATTGACTCATTTGATTATTTTACTTTTTTGGGTTATAATATTCTCTTAAAACCAATTTTGAAATAATAAAGTTTTCTTAAAATTTGACTAATGAGACTCCAATAATGTTTCAGATGCTGCTTTATGGATTTAAATAGTGCCAAGTAATGTCAAAAATAATATTCAATGAAAATTTGTGAGGTCCACAATTCACATTACTGTTTTTTCCCCTTAATTGCTATTTTCTTTCTTATTATTTGACCAACTACTTTTTTTTAAAAAAAAAGAAAAACGTTTTTTGATAAAAAAGTAAGTTTGTAAAACCCACGAATGTTTTTTGGTAAATTATTTTTTGTTACATTGGTATATACTAGTATTTAGTAATTAACAAAAAAAAAATATTGGTAAGAGTATGCACATAGAATTTATTGCGTGATATATCAACTGTCCTGATAAAAACATTTTCATACAATTATATAGATGGATACAGTAACATATAATTAAGAACATAAATTGTAAATTGAAAGTTTATATAGTGAATGATTTTTGTTTTTTTGAAAAAGCGTGAATTATTTGTTTGTATCTAGATTTATGTGTAGTGTTGTTAGAATTCACTTAAGGATATAAAACTGGAAAAATGTCATTTTAACATTGCAAGTCGGGAAAATCGCTAATTAAACATTGAATTTTAGATGTGGTTGATTAAACTTTTAATTTTTTGTTGACTTTTAAAAAAACCTTTAACTTTGCGTTGACTAGGCCAATTCAACATTCCGTAAAAATGGAATCAAAATTGGCTCTAAAATCGAAAGCCAAATTAGAAATTGAAAGTTCGATTCACTTCTTATCTTCATTGTGAAGAATCTATAAGTTTGATTTGCTCTTTTCGTTCAATAATGAGCTCAAATTTGTCGATTTAAAATGTTATCTTTGATACTTTAAATCGACGAATTGAGCTCATTTTTGAACGAAAAGAACAAATCAAGCTTATAAATTCTTCATAATAAAGATAAGAAGTAAATTGAACTTCCAATTTCTAATTTGGCTTTCGATATTAGAGTTAATTTTGATTCCATTTTTGCGAAATGTTGAATTGGCCTAGTCAACGCAAAGTTGAGGGATTTTTTAAAAGTCAACAAATTTTTTTAAAGTTTAATCAACCGCATCAAAAATTTAATGTTTAATCAGAGATTTTCCCAATTTGCAATGTTAAAATAACATTTTTTCGGATATAAAACCATCTTTGCTTTCTCTCATAACGTAACTGTTTTAACATGTTGACGATCGAGATGATTGGTCGGTCACACCCAAATCTACTCACGATTGTTGAATTTGATTTGACAAATTTTCAAGTAATTTAAATGTAAAATAAATAAAAAAATATATAACTGTGTTAGATGGACAAACAAGGGGATGTAGCTCAGATGGTAGAGCGCTCGCTTAGCATGCGAGAGGTACGGGGATCGATACCCCGCATCTCCATTATTATAATTTTTTTTTTCCTTAGAGTAAAAGCCCATAAATTCCTTCGATGGTTGTTGTTACCAAGAAATCTATTAATAGAAAGTTATAAATATAGTAACGAGCAATAATGAATTAATGATCCATTCTAACGATTTTATCATATGGTATAACTTTAAAGTATTGATGTTTTAATTTATAAAAAGACTTGTAACACCCAAGAAAATAAGTCTTTAGATACGAGATTGATAATGATATATGTACAGCTTTGAGTAGCATAAAAAAATAATTTAAAATATGTTAAAGAGAATATTTATAAGAAAAAAAGTGTCACAAACTCGCAATAATTTTCGAAGAAACAAACAAATTTTTTTACAGAATGTCCAGAGAGAACATGGCATAATGACACTCTTTTTCCATATTTTAAAATATCTAGTCGACATAAATTTTTATTTTTTGTGGGGATGGTTTTGTTTAGTCCAAGAAAGAAAGAAATAAAATAAAAAATAAAAATAGAAAGAGAGAAGAAGAGTTTTAGTTTTGGGGTTTTACACAATTTGTTTATGTGGATGTGACAATGTGAACGAATATTCGAAACTTTGACTTTTGATAGTTTGACTTTTTGATGGGACCTAGAAAGACAAAAGTCTACTGTCCACGCAAAAGCATGTCTGCCACGTGGATTGCGTCTCCTTCACATGATTCTCACGGCTCAATCAATTTACATGGCTAACTTTGCTCTCTCTATTTGAGCCCCTATGCAAGAGTATGTAGGGACAATCTTCTAATGAATCTTACCCATTGTTTCGTTTTTTGCTTTTATTGTTTTTATTTCACCGACCGGTTAAGCTTAGCTGCAGTAGCTTAACCGCCGAAGCAACTTGTATATAGGTCAGTTGTACAGTTGGTATCTAACACAGAGACTTAAAAAAAAATTGAGGGCCATTTCCGAAAACATAATCAGTTTTTTTTGGATCAAATATTTGTTAAAATTTTTTTTTTACATTATATAATTTTCTTTAGTAATAAGTCATATAGTTTAAAATATTTTTTATACGATCAAAGGATCCAGAAAACTTTTAGTAAGTTGCCCCCCAAAAATTGTTAGTAAAATTTAGGGTTAAATTTTTGTCTCTTAATAAAATTTAGGGTTAAATTTTTGTTTCTTAATAAAATTTAAGCTTAATTTTTTTTACTGTTAGACTGGCCCTAGAAAAATTGTTTACTTCAGTAATATATGGCTTATATTTTTTTTGAGCCAGCTCTGGTCAGTTGTTTTCGTTTATTAGATTCGGTTAAAGGTTAATTATTTCATTTGTTTTATCATTTCGAAGTGTGATAAAATATATGTCTGCACTAAAATTTAGTTTGGTTTCAATAACTTTAGTTTTAATCTGATAGTTATTTGTAATCAAAACTAACCAGAAACATGAAAAAATATGACCAAAAATAACTAGTCGATTTAATTTCCAATTGTTACTTGTAAAAAAAAAAAACAATTATTAGATATTATCAGTATAATAAATTAATTAGTAAATATTAGTTTGAATTATTATTTGGTTAATTACAATTTAAAACTGAACTAAACCAAATTTCGATTTTTGGTTCAATTCGGTTTTCCGATACCTGCTTTTATGCATCCATAGTTATTAAGGTTGTTCTAAAGTGGACTGGTATCCTTCGTAAAGGATTGACTGATTGAAATTTGGGATTTTGATCTCTTTCTTTAATACTTATGGCCAAATTACAAAATTTATAAACATTGAGGGGCAGACTTAACTGAGTCATGAGGGCTTATACTGCTCAACTAGCTTCAAAAAGCTGTAACTCTCAGCATCAGGCCTAGCTCCACCTAAAACCATCCTTTTGAACAGATTAGGGTCATAGACTTTAGCCTTCACATAAGCCTTGAACAGAGCGTTGTACACAAATGCATATCGATTATACTTCGCATTCTTAATCTCTTCAAACAGTTTCTCTGAGTTCTCAACATCACCTTTTTCTGCAAAACACTCGATGATCGATAAAGTTGTCTCCAACCACGGCGTTGAGCTTCTTACAATCTTGCTTGTCTTTAGATTTGAACCCATTTCGATATTTTTGAGAGCTTCCTTCATCAGGTTGGCTTTAGCACATCCTAGAGCAAGATGTCTATATGTTATGGAATTCGGCTTAAACTCGTTTCCAGTCATCTCACGCAACACAGCAATTGCTTTCTCTATCAAACCGCACCTGCAGTATACAGAGAGCAGAGAGTTAAACTGTTCAATTTCTTTAAGTCCTCTTTCGTTCTTCATCTCTAACCAGAGCTCTTCAGCTCTCTCAAGGTTCCCTACTCTCGCAAAGGCTTCCGTTGCCAGCAAGTAACTCTTGGATCTAACATGATGTAATCCTCTGATGACATTCCACGTTCTCTTTAGCTCCTTTTCCTTTCCTAAACGCCCGTATAGAATCATCAATATATCTAAAGTCGACCAATTATCCCCCGTTATAGATTTCTCTATTTCCTCTGTATATGCTTCAGCAACTGTATACAACCTCGCAACAGCATGTGCCATAGCCAATATACAATAAGAAACCTCATTCGGCTCAACTCCTGCTTTCTTCATACTCTCAAAAGCCTTTAACACTCCGTCAATGTTATGTTCATTAGCCTCAAGCTTCATCAAGATATGATATGTTGAGACATGAGGAGTTGCCTTGTCAGCTTTCATGAGTGCAAGGTCTTTAGCAATGAGCTTCCTTCGTCCAGGGGTCGAGTTGCGAATTATAAGACGATTGTAGACCAAATGGGATGTACGGTAACCGAGTTCCCTCATTTTCTTCATATACTCGAGTGCAAGCCTTATGACACCTTGATCTAAACAAGCAACCACGAGATTATTGTAGAGAAGCTCGTTCTGAAACTCTTGAGGGACACGGGTAAAAAGCTTTTCGCCTTGTGAAACCCCATGAAGTTTGACTGTGAATTCCAACAAGTAGGAGTATTCTAGCTCGCCAAGACGGTACGGTCTTTCCCTGATCACCCACTCCATCAACTAACCCAAACATACCAAAAATGTTTCAGCTCAAATCTTCATAAACAAAAGTAACTCAATTCGATTAAGCAGCATTCCTAAAAGTACTCATTCAGTTCAATTGGCAGATTCACACTAATAACACCAATCATTGTACCATAAAGTATCTACCATTTTTTTTTCTTTCAATGTCAAGATTAAATCACAAAGCCAATCCGCTTGGCTTGTCTCTAAACAATTACTTCACACAATTGATGTTGGCTCTATCAAATCTTTCACACAATTTTTTTCTTATTTTAAACTCCAAATCATTGCAGACTCGTAAAATTGGTTCCTCGTTTTATAGAGAGAAGAGAAAGTCAAGTAAGAATTCGAACCTCAAGGGCACGTTTATTTCTTCCAAGCTTCCTCAATCGATTAATGGCGTGATAAATATCTCCACCATGAACTGGAAAACCATCTCCCATCCAACTCTGTAACGCAGATCCAACAGTTAAGCCCTTCGGGAGTTTCTCGATTCTCAGAGACAAACACTTCTCGCGGTCTTCCTCTCCACCCGATCCACTGCATGTCTCCTCCGTAGATTTCGTCGAAGATATCAGGGTAGTGAGAAAGTTCGAAACTTTGGTATGATCCAACGCAGGCGAAGATGTCACGCAAGTTGTTCGACGTATTGTCTGAACGAAGTATTCTCGTTGCCTCATCAACGCAACAATTGATCTCATGACTTTTCTTTTTAGACCCTTATTGGACCGTTAACATTAAGAGCCTTTATAGTCCAAAACTTTCAATATACAAAGCCCAATAAATACATGGTCGCTTCACTATTACTCCCTCCGTGCAACAAAGGATGAACATTATAAATGTCATTTTAGTATTTTGCACACAAATTAAAGAAACATATTAAAATTTTATTATATCTTTGAAAACTAATTGACTCTTGACATTCTCTTTATATGATTAGTTGATAATAAGATTAAATTAGACCATTTATACTAAAAGTTATATTGGAAATGTAGAGTGACACTTATTTTAAAACGAAAAAACAAACCTAAAATAACATTTATTTTGAAAGAGAGAGAGTATATGTTTTAGCTAAAAATATTTATTTCCTCAGCTTATTAAACAATTTTTGTCGGTTCTGCAATTTGTTTGGTTGTTTGATTGGTCTCTTCTATGTTCATTACTCTTTCAACGAATTATAAGATGTTTATATATTAAATTATTTAAAATTCTCATAACAATATAAGCGTGACTAGACAGAGATTTGATAAATCCTTTAAAATCACATTAAAACACTGAATTGAAATCGAATATGCTTTCTCTCACTTCTTTCGTTGATAGAGATTGAGAGTCCATCACCGAATTATCTTTTGATATTGTCGGTTTTTCCCTTTGCTCCATTTGAATAGATCACCCTACAATCAAAACAACTCTAGTTCATTGCTCTCTCCTCCTGATTGGTGCATGCCGGAGAGATTCAAGATTGAAAAACCCTTACTCTCCAATCCACCCCCTCAAGCGTCTTCATTGGTGGAACTTCACATAACTCGGATCAGCTCCGAAAGAACTCGGATCAGCCCCGGAAATCTTTGCATGTACCGATCGCGTCCAAGAAAGGGCCTAGAGAGGAGAATCAGGCACAAATTGAACAAGATCTTCTAAAAAGTTAACCCGCTCCTCAAGCAAATTAAATAGATGAACGAGAATTTGTAATCGCCTCCGATTAGAAGCTTCACTCCTCCATGGGAGACATGCATGCAGATTTGCAAAAAGCTCTGGAATCACTCCAACTAGACGAAGACCCGGTAGACCTTCCTCCCTCAGGCAATTACCATATTGAAGAAGGGAGCAGGTTCATCTTAATAGGAAGGCTATTAAACCCCAAAAAACAAAACATGACTAAGGCCATGATCACATTACCACGTATATGGAAAACATATGCTAGAATAATTGGGGCTGTCATATCTCAAGACCACTTTCAATTTATCTTTCCGACACAAGAATCCCTCATGGCTGTTACACGATTTGGGTTGTCGAATCTTGATGATTGGGGAGTAGTGGTAAGGACGAAACAAGACATGCAAGAGGAGGAATCAATCACCAAATTTCCATTATGGGTTTGAATATACAATGTTCTCTGAATCACCGCACCGCTGACCTGTTTAGAGCAGTTGGTAGCTCGATAGGTGATGTCTTGGAAGTGGATTTTGATGAAAACAGAACATCGCTCCATAGATTCACAAGAGTAAGGATCATGTATGAGATCACTAGTCCTCTCAGGCCACAGAGATCATTCCGATTCCCTGATGGGAAGGTTATTCAAATTAACTTTGAGTTTGAGAGAGTAAGGAAATCCTGTTACTTCTGCTTCAGGCTAACTCACGATCAGAGACACTGCCCATGGTTAGCTTCTCCGACACCACCTGCTCTCCTACGATGAATGAAGAAGACTCGGAACCTCATAGCCAACATGAGAATATCACTGAAGGTAATGTAGGAAGAGAGATTAGCAGCACATTTGCACTAGAAGCTAGTGGATCTACGCCACAGAAATGCCCGACTTTGGTTCAAACTAAGGCTACCACAGAGACCAAAGATAATGAACCAGTCAGGAAAGAAAATGTAGCTCAAACTACAACCACAGTAACCACTAGTAGAACCTTGGAGATCAAGGAACGAAGAGAAGCAAGAATGGGACAAGTTACCACAAACCGGAATACACGGGGTTTTTTTGATGACAAAGAAAAGGAAAGAGAGACAGAACAGATACACACACCAAGGACACATACGGGTTCAGTTAAACGACCTCAATCATTGAACCAAAAGATTGAAAATTGTGGGGAAAGCTCACAAGAAATCAACATGGACAAGGAGCTAACAACATACACTAGAGATAGCACGAAAAAGCGCAAGATCAATAAGGAACCTACTACATCCCAAAGTCCAGACCAAGAGCAAGCTAAAACAGGTATGGTGACTGCCCTTAAGTCACCCAAATCGCCATGACAATCCTCAGCTGGAACTGTCAGGGGTTGGGGAATAACCTGATAGTTCGAAGGCTAAAGGAAATAAGGAAAACATTATTTCCGGACTATATATTCCTCATGGAGACTAAAAATACCCTACCTTTTGTAAACCAAGTCAAGGACTGGCTTGGATATAGACACATATATACTATAGAACCAGAAGGCCTCAGTGGAGGACTTGCTCTATTTTGGAAACATAAGGATGACTTGCAAGTACTGCAAGGTGACAAGAATATAATAGATACTAAGTTAAGATTAGGGAAGCACTTTGTCTACATCACCTTCGTCTACGGTCACCCGATTCACCGCTATCGACAACTAGTATGGGATCAGATCAGGCAAATAAACTCTACCAGAAAATCAGCTTGGATGCTTATAGGGGACTTCAATGAAATCAGGGATAACTCGGAAAAGTTAGGAGGACCATTAAGACTGAATTGGAGAATGCAATCCTTTAAGGACATGGTGGAAGAGTGTGCTATGGAGGAATGTACCAGCAATGGTCCAAGGTATTCATGGATGGGGTCAAGGGGAGGCCAATGGATCCAGATTAGACTAGATAAGGTGTTTGGAAATACAGAAATGATGTGTTTATTCCCACAGACCACATCCACTTACATGGAAATAATGGGTTCAGACCACAAACCAGTGATGGTAAATATGGTTACTGAATTATATACTTTTGCCAAAAGATTCTTCTTCGATAACAGATAGACGAAAAACAAAAGACTGGAGGAAGTTATAAGGACATGTTGGAACATGAATACAGAAGCAGAAGTTGCTAACAGAATCAGATACTGCAGACAAGGCATTTCCCGGTGGAAGAAAAGGAACTCCACTAATTCTGCAAACAATATAAAGCAACTCAAAGGAAGATTGGAGAGAGAGTTAATAAAACGAAAGCCCAACATCAGTATCATTACCCAGGTTAAAACAGAACTTATAGAGCAAGTCAAACTGGAGGAGGACTTTTGGAAACAGAAAGCTAAACAGAGATGGCTGAGAAATGGTGATGCTAACACCAAATTTTTTCACACCTGGGTCAATAAAAACAGAAAAGGGAACCAAATCAATTATCTGGAAGACAATGAGGGACACAAACACTACTTAGAAGGTTCCAAAGGTGAAATAGCGCCTCACTATTTCACAGGTCTATTCTCCTCACAAAACATGACCAATAGTGCCACTATCACAAGACACATCCAACCGAAAGTAGATCAAGGTATGAACAATAGACTCATGCAGGGTGTCACGACAAACGAAATCAAAGAAGCCATTTTCAGTATTAAAATAGAAAGTGCCCTAGGGCCTGATGGTATGACAGGTGCCTTTTACAAAACATATTGGAATATACTAGAACCACAACTAACAAAGGAAGTAAAGGAAGTGTTTGAGAAAGGGTTAATACCACAAGAATGGAACTACACCTACATCAGTCTTATTCCCAAGATAGATAAAGCAAGTTCAATGACTGATTTCCGCCCAATTAGTCTATGTTCCGTAATGTATAAGATAGTTTCGAAGATCATCACTAAGAGGCTACAACCGATGCTTCAGGATATCATTTCAGACTCTCAAGGAGCATTTCCGCCTAGAAAACTGATAACGGATAACATCATGATAGCTCATGAGATTATTCACCACATCAAAACTAACAAGAAGGGCAAAGCGGGGTATATGCTCGTCAAAACTGATATCTCCAAAGCTTATGACAGACTTGAATGGGTTTTCATAAAGGATGTATTGATCAGGCTAGGTTTTGATATGAAATGGGTCAATTTAGTAATGAGTTGCATCACCACAGTCACATACTCCATTCTCATTAATGGTCAAGCTCATGGGTTGGTCCAACCTTAGAGGGGAATTCGACAAGGAGATCCAATCTCTCCTTACCTCTACATACTCTGCACAGAAGCATTGATAGGTAAAACCAGATACCTTACCACACAAGGTAGGATAACAGGAATACAATTTCATCCCACAGGACCCACCATTAGCCACCTGCTCTATGCAGATGATAGTTTATTCATCTGCAAAGCTAATACCACTGAAGCACGAAATCTTAAAAACTTTTTACAAGAATATGCGGGCGCATCAGAACAGATGATTAACTTTGGAAAGTCGGCAATCACTTTTGGTAAAATCAACATGAACACCAAAACAGAAATCAGAAACCTACTGGGAATCACTTCGGCTAATGGTATGGAAAGATACCTAGGACTCCCTGACTCATTCTCACAGACAAGATCACAATCTCTAGGCTTTGTATCAGAGAATCTTAAACGGAAAACCACCTCTTGGTTTGCGAGATCCCTCACAACGGGTGGAAAAGAAATTATGTTAAAAACTGTGGCTCTGGCTCTTCCTATATACGTGATGTCATGCTTCCTCTTGACCAAAACGCAATGTAAGAAGCTTACAAAAACAGTTAGAAAATTTTGGTGGAATAAAGAGGAGGATAGGAATAAGATACCATGGGTGGCATGGGAACATGTTCAAAAACCCAAAACACAAGGAGGGTTAGGAGTCAGAGATTTTGGTAACTTCAACATTGCATTGCTGGCCAAACAAGCATGGCGGATACTTAACAAACGAACTTCACTACTCGCTCGAACATACAAATCCATATACTTCCCACAACAAAGCTTTCTTGATAGTCCTCTGGACTATAAACCATCATATGGCTGGAGAAGTATACTAAAGGGTAGAGAACTCCTCGCAAAAGGTCTAATTAAACAAATAGGTAATGGTCGAGATACATATGTATGATCCACAAGATGGATAATGGATGGCACACCAAGAGCACCAATCAGCAGAGAAACAAGATTTAATGTCGACCTTAGAGTCTGTGACTTGATGAATGATAATGGATGGGCTATGGACACATTGTTAGAGACGACCCACCCAATGGATATACCTCGTATAACTATGTCCTCCCCTAACCTGAGTAAAGAAGATGATTGGTTGTGGAGTTTTACTGCGACAGGTGAGTATACAGTCAAGAGTGGATACTGGTTAATAAGCAATTCCCAGAACAATGGAAACAAAGGAAAAATCAAATAGATCACAGAACGGTGCTTAAAGCTAAGATTTGGAAAACTAAAGCTCCAGGAAAGATTAAGATATTTATGTGGAATGCATTATCAGAAGCTTTGGCAGTTAAGGATCAGTTGCACCACCGAAAGATAGTTACATCACCCACTTGTACCATCTGTCACAATGAACCTGAAACCATTAACCACATGCTGTTCTTATGTCACCCAGCTCGATAGCTATGGCGGCTCTCTAACATTCCGGAACCACCAGGGGGATTTAATAGAAGCACAGTAGAAGGCAACTTTATCCATCTACTGAGAGTTACTAAGAATATTTATACTCCACAAGATATTAGCTCAAACTTCCCATGGGTACTATGGTGCATTTGGAAAACGAGGAACCTAATTGTCTTTGAAAATGTCCAACCAAACTTAATGAATAGGCTGCAGGACACCTTAATGGAAGGACAACAATGGCTTCGGATACAAGAAGAACAAAAAGATTCAGGCAGGCTGACTACACAACTTGGAGATGAGAATACAAGACTAGATCACAGCTTAAGCGGGTACTATGTATGGGGGGACATTAAGTTCAACAATCAATCCAATTTACATGGGGGGAGTTTTATTATCCAGAATAGAGAGAACAAGAAAGGGTGGCACGCTAGACATACGATCTTTAGCTGGGATCCCAGAATGCAAGTCAGACTACAAGGACTCTTATGGATAGTGCAAAGCATAATAGATATGCACTTATACCCGGCAAGCATTCTAATTGACAATAAAAAACTACATGAGATAATCACACATCAAGACCGATGGCCGAGGTTCCAACACCAACTTCAACAACTGAAGAACATCATAGCGCAAGGCGCTGGTATTGAATTTTACCATATTCCTCCACAAAGAAACTCTTGGCAATTCCTCATCGCCAATAGTGTAATCAAGGATAACCTCTTTCATGATTACATTGGAACTACAATTCCACGTTGGTTGCAATGCCATAATGCTCCCCTGTTCTACTTAACCTCGACATAACATGGACTATTTTCATTAATCACCACCACTATAATCAAAACTCTCTTTGTACTAATCACCAACGAAAGGCTATTTCGATTGGTTCAACTTTTTTATTAATGATATATTTTCGTTAAAAAAAAAACAATTTTTGTCATTATTTTTTTAGCTAGAGAGTTGTGTTTGTTCCATTTTAAGTTAGAAGGATTTTCTGACAAAAAAAAAATAGTTGAAAGAATTTGAATATGAATCGGACTTTATCAATTTTTTTTCCAACTTTACTCATTCTTTTTAGTATTAATAGGATTGACAAAGGTCCGATCCATAACCAAATTTTTTCTTTTCCTTTGTATCTGAGAGAAATTAAACTCGACTATGTGAGAAATACTAAAGTAGCCTCTACCACTGGTCACACGTCCTCGAGAACTTTATCCATTCAATATATTAACAAAAGAAAAAATAAAGAAAAAAGACATATATAAATATTAATAATCATAAAAGTCATAGACACATATTTTTTGTTTTTATAACGTTACATATGAGAACATTACATTACAATAATCACACCATCATCACAAGATAGAAAATACAAAGGAGGGAAAAGTCAAAGTCAACACGCAACAGAAATGCCAAGAGCTTTTATTTCAACACACATAGATCTCTTACCATCAAACACATGTTTTGTCCAGCTTCCCTTTGGCATATATATATGATTATTTCCATTAACAGTTACAGCTTGATCCACAACTGCAGTTTGATCCGCAGCTACAGCTGTCGCACTCCTTGTTGTAGTTCCTCTCGCAGCTTCACAACACAAAACAAACAACATAAATATGATTTCGAAGCAACTATAGTCATATGTTTGTTATTTTTATATTTTTTTGTTAACAGCGAAATTTGGATAAAACCCTAGTTTTCGTAGATCCGAACACAGTATTTAGATATTGTTTTTGGAAATATCCCTCTTACTCGTATAAGTTAAGACATGAACTAGTAACCTCTCAGACTCTCTTATTTGAGGTATTACCAATAAAACTAGCTCGTCCGGGTGCCATACTCATATGTTCAAGGCCAACCAAAATGTTATCGAGCCTTAAGCAAAAAGAAGAGAGGATCTAAAGGATTACCTGCAAGAGTCACCACAGTTGCATGAAGAACCACATCCACAGTTAGAACCTGCCATTTCTCTTTGCTTCTCTTTGATTGATTTATGTAGTTTCTTCTTTTATGTTTTTCTTAGCTTGATGATTTTTAACAAAGAGAATATCAAGTATATATAGAAGACGAGAAATATTCAGTTTCATATTAACCATACACTTGGCATTTCGTACATAATATATTCCAGCAAGTTTTCATTTCGTATTTATGACATTGACAAGATAAAGAAACAAATTTGAATAAATATACAAGTTGCTTTCTAGATTAGATTATAGAATCTTAAATAAATCTACGAACAACATCATTTGCCCTCTACTTTCTTCGATCTTAAATTTGTTACCAATAGTTTTTTGTTTTTTTGTTAATCTTACTATAATTGGATCGACAAGGTTCGATCCATAGCCAAAACTTATACTTTAAAGTTATTTTTTTTCTTCTCTTTGCATCGGAGTGATAGCAGACCACCACTACTGGGCCAGCTATCATCGACTTTTTTCTTTTAATTTGGAAGTCAGTTTCATTATTTATCAATTGAAAACAGAGTTTAACAAAGAATTAGAAAACGTCAAATAATTGGAGAATAAGAAAGTAAAAAGTCGTACACGCAATATGAGTAACTATATCAATTGAAAACGGCAGCCGACCCAAACCAAAAAGAAAAGGCATGAAGCGTGCCTCTTTGATTTGATTTTGACATTTTGAAAATATGTAAACCACATTTTTTTACGTAATTACAGTCCAATATAATAGAAAATAATACAAAATACGATTATACAAGTGACCTTTAGTTTGGTGGTATGTGGTAAATCTACTAAAAACAGGTATATTTTACCTGTTTTGAGATCGAATCGTGCCGTCTACTAATCTGACTAATCAGCTAGTCAGTGGTAACTTAATATTAACGACAAAAAAAAAACGAACCACACAAACTTGTTTTGGGGTTGAATCTGTGCCTTAGTGTCTAGGTTATTCAGGATTCACAAACGTCGCTACTTTACGTAAAGAAGGAATAATTGAAGATGGGGGGTCATGATTACATGTCGTAAGGGTTGGGGTTGGTTTTCTTTTCTTTTGTTGCCCTTTCGAGTTTCTGAATTCATGAATTTACTTCACATCACAAATCCAATCCGAATATTATTATTTTTGACTTCTTTGCCGGCCTCGTTTACTTTAGATTTGGCCCATGATATATAATATGTGGTAGTCACATTTTTATTTATCTAGGATTCTGATAGATTGGATTATGATTAGTTTCACTGGTATTAGATATTGTAAATTTGTGGTTTATACTTTTTTTTCTAACAACTGCATCGATAAGGTGTGATTCATAAGCTAGTTCATCAATCCATAAATTTTTATTTAAAATTGGTAGAGTAAAGGAATCGAACCCTAGATGTCATAGTTATTAGTTAAATCATCCCAACCACCAGACTTTCCAACCACCAACTCAACTATTCATGGTTTGTATTTATTTTTTCTCAACATTGGACTATAAGTGGCCTGTAGATAATGAAACTCAATCTCTGAATATACAAGTATGTCTTCTTTTAATAGAGTAACCACAACAAAATACGTTTATTATGATTTGTTTTATTATTTTAGCATGGAGATGGTAAAGAGTAAAGACAAAGGAAATGAAATTTGGGCACACCAAAAAAAAAGGAAATGAAATTTGTCATAATACTCAAAATAACAATAACATTATAAGCTATTATATTATATATTTTAGTCAAAATCTGTTGAAATTATAAAATCTAAAACTAGTGAACTTATATATTCCAACAAGAAAGCTATCTGAATATTCATACATACAATATCTCATTTGTTTACCCTAACCTTTACGAAAATTAACCCTGCACCAATTCAAACCTACAGCAATAAAATATGTAAATGAAGGATGCCAAAATATAAAATTATGAATAGTGGATAATAAACAGAATCTTTCTCTTTTTCTATAAATAGTTGACATTCCCTTTGTTGAAATCACATAAAGCATCCTAAGAAGAAAAAGAAGAAACTACAAAATCAATCAGAAAGAGAAATGGCAGGTTCTAACTGTGGATGTGGCTCTTCCTGCAACTGTGGTGACTCTTGCAGGTAATTAAGCTCTAGATGATATCTTCTTTACCTTTGTGCTTGCTTAAATTTTGACCTTACGTTTTGTTGGTGTGGTGAAGTTGCGAGATGAACTACAACAAGGAGTGTGACAGCTGTAGCTGTGGATCAAACTGCAGCTGCGGGTCAAGCTGTAACTGTTGAACAAACATTGTGGTCTAATCCCTATTGAATGCCAAGGAAACAGGTGTTTGATGTTTAAGATATCTGTGTGTGTGCTGCAATAAAGACTTGGCATTGTGTTCCTTCTGTGTAATGAAATATGTGTATTGACTTTTGTGATTCTTAAAGATGTGTATGTCTCCTCCACTCTACCATGACTTGTCTACAATGTGAGGCTAATTAAACAAAACTTAACTAGTCAATACAGATATTCTCCAATCTTAATCTCTCTGATGGCTCACCATCACCGTCTACAAGCATTTTCAGACCATCTTTTAGTTCAGCCACGCCTTCTTCAAGAACCGCGCAAACCGGATATATCTTTACTCCTTTCACTCTCCTTTTAAGTTCTTCCAATCTCTCATCTGCTCCATTCTCATCTATCTTATTCGCAACAATCAATGACGACCTATCAGATAACCCTTCTTCATGGAACTCAAGCTCCATCACTAGATCTCTCAGTTGTTGCCATGGTGTCACTCCTTTGCACCCGTCTAGCCCTGATGCTAAATCCACAACGTAAGCCAAGACTTTGGTTCTTTCGATGTGACGGAGAAAGTTGTGGCCTAGCCCTCGGTTTTGATGAGCTCCTTTTATAAGTCCTGGAATATCTGCTACTGTCATGGAGAAGTCCTCGTAGTTTACGTTTCCTAAATTGGGCCGGAGCGTTGTGAATGCGTAGTGGCCTACACGGGGTTTAGCACGAGATAGAGCACCAAGAAGAGTGCTTTTTCCTGCGTTTGGCAGACCAACAAGACCAACGTCTGCAATGCTCTTGAGTTCTAATATGACAACAGCTTCAGAACCAAGCGAACCAGCTTTAAGACTCGACCGTTCATCATCATCTTCATCATCGTCCTCCATGGTCCTCAAAGTGCTTTGACGGGTCGCGCTTTTAGCGTACTTGGTACCTCTTACATAACGTGTAGCACAAACGTTACCCAAACCCCCTTCACCTCCACGAGCAATGATAATTCTTTGACCTTGTTCTGTTAATTCCGCAACGTTATACTTGATTTGATCAATCTCTCCTTCATCATCTTCCAAATCAGCTTCCTTTGGCATGCCTAAATGTCTTGTTAAACTCTCTTTTTCAGTAGCAACTTGAGCAGATTTTGGCGTCATTTCTTGATCAACACTAAATTTTTCAGATTCAGGATCCTCAACCAGTGAGCCAGGAAGATCCCATGGATCCAAATCTTTGGGAGACTCATTTTCCACCTGAGATGGAATCTCACCCTCCTGAAGATGAATCACTGTCCCAATGGGCACTTGCAGGACCTATAATGGCATAAATGGATAATCTTAGAAAGCAAAACAAACAAAAGAAAGAAGCAGAAGAATAGACTAGTGAGAACATATAATCAAACCTTGTCTTCTCCTCTGTTTCCAATCCTGTTCTTGGAAGTTCCATGTCCAGCTTTCCCACCTTTCTGCAAAACTCACAAAACAAAGATCTAACAACAACTTCGTATGTTACCGAAAAACGAAAAAGAGTGACAAATACTTACAATATGAGGTTGTAATCCACTGAAATCCCAAACTGCGTGTGTGCATTCTAAAATCACATCACCTCCTCTCCCACCATTCCCACCTACACTAAGTTCAATTACATTACATTAGTAACAGAAACATTCCTCGAATCAATCATTCTTGTTGACATTTCATATAAAATTGGGTAATTATTCAACCTAATAAAAAGGAACAGTACCATCAGGTTTTCCATAGCGATCAGCACGGCTCCGACGAATACTAGAACAACCACTGCCACCTTCACCGCCACGTGCATACAGTGTAAACCTATCTCGCATTCTAGTCTCCTGCACAAACAACAACAGATAATTCACAAATTCAGTAGGAAACTAAGCAAAAAGAGAGATTCTTTTTTGTTTGTTTTGTGAATAGATGATGAACCCACCTGCAAAGGAGCAACTTTTCCTTTCTTCTCCGAAGAATCTGAATAGAACATTACTGGATTTATCATCCATAGCGGTTTTTGAGGTCTTCCGTAAGATACCAAATACCGGACCCGACTTAGCCACATCAACTTGTTCCTGACCAATCTCCGGAGAGATAGGAGAGGGTAAAAGTAAGACCAGCAACGAGGAGACAGACTAATGTGTCCCGCTTATGAAATTGTTCGCTCGGGGAATTATCGGCGGTGGTCGGAGACAGAAACGGGGCAAGGGTTTAACGTAATGGGCTGGGCTCAGTAACGGCCCAATTAGTGAAAATGTATCAGTTTATTTTATTGACTTTTTATAAAATGTAATTTTGGAGTTCTGACTTTTAGGTGACTGCGGACTCGGGCTGATTAGTGAAGACTATGTGAATAACTTTCAAAAAGAGTGGATTCGAACTTAAGAGCCTTAAACTTTCTGAATCAGGGAATTCTTATATCATCAAAACTTTGGTATTGATAAAACACATTATACAAACTATAAGATATCATGAATTTGCAATCAAACACATATTTACATGTATATATATATATCAAAAAAACAAATCTAACCATTAATAAACACTAAGCAAATCATCTAAAAGATCATCAAAAATCAGATCTTCAAGGTCAAGAGTAAGCCAATCAGATTCAGTTTGAAGATTCATCCATGCATCACCGTTTTTAAGATCTCTTCCCACAATATCGTCCAATGAACGATCTCTAATCTCAGCTCCTAACCCATTGAGACTCCACTCGACTCTTCCCCATACTTGATCAAGATAACGTTTTCTTTTAGGAAATGTTTTAGGGAAATAGATTTGTGATTCGTTATGAGTCTCCACGATTGCCTCATTAATCAAATCAAAGAGAAGCTCTTTGTTGTTCACTGTTTCTTCTTGTATCTCAACTTCATAAAGAAGTGATGGATTCAATGGTTGTTCCTCTGAGTACCATTTTGTCTCGTTGTCTTTGTTTTTAATGAAGCCTGAAACTTCTAAAACTTTCTTTACATAACGGAGGTATACATCTTCATCTGCTTCCTCATGGTTGTATATCTCTAGAGAACTCAAACCTAAACCTGCAGAACAAGCATCTATACAAATGAGACTTGGAAAGTACGAAAGTAAAGTCTTTCTCTTGTTCAAGACCTTACCTTGTGAGAGTAAAATCTCTGTTTTTTCTGCAGTATCGTCCAAAGAACCGATACTCGGAACTGAATCCGTTCCTTGTTGCAAAATTACTTCCTTTGGGCTATCTAAGTGATTCTCTTGGCTTCTCTCCTCTTGCTTCTCGTCTATTTTTTCCCTGTCTTCTCTTATCGAAGACACTGAAGAAGTCTTGGATCCATAATTAGTATCTTGCTTTACAGATTGTCTACGTTCCAGTCTGGAAGTAGAACTGTCTTGAGGTAGATCAGTCAGAAATGAACCAAGTACTTCAAGGCTAGACAAAGACGAAACTCGTCTGAAGAATACCGGTTTATTATCTCTTTTCTCTTCACGTGAAAGTTTTAAGCTTCTCGAACACAAATCCCCACCTTCTCTTTTAAAACTATGCTCCAAGAGCTGAGAATATCTTCCCACATAATCATCTTTAGAAACATCTGAATACTTCTTTCTGTTCTTCTTTGTTTGATTACGGTCTTTAAGTGCGTTTTTTAACAACTTCTTAATCTCTCTAAATCGATTTATAACAGCGTGATTAAACCCATGATCATCATCCGCTAAGCCATGAGAAAGAGTGATTGGTTTGTCTTCCTGAGAAGTGTCTTTAGGAACACTCAAAGTTAAAACAGAACCATTTTGCTTTGGAGCAAACCAATTCTCCTTCTGCTTGTCTTCAATCCTAGCAGGACGTGAGACAGGAAACGATCCTGACTTGGGCAAAACTCTTGGATTAGACTTAATCTGAACTTGGTTTCCAAACCCTGAAACTGAATTTTTCAGTATTTTAACATAAACATCTTCTTTTCTTAAAATTTCGAGAAAATCCACATATTCTGTTACTTGCTTCGTCGTCATAGTCTTCTTCTCCACTTTTGTTTCCACTATCGCAGGCTTATTATCTGCAACAACACTAAGCATCTTTGAATTTACTTCCTTAGAATCTAGAAACGGTTCTTGTTCCTCTGTTTCATGCAGCAATGAATGAGTTCTTGGGGTCTTCCAACCTATGAAAACAGAGTCATCAATTAGTTTTATCTTTTCTCAACAATTAGATCGACAAGACCCGATTTATAACCCAAACTCATTTTATTAACTAACACATGTAGCAGGATAGAGTCGAATTCCAATATATGAACCATTAGCAGGAGCATCTAACCACTACACTGAGAAGAGCTCGACAAGTAATAATTCATTCAACAAATGAAAACTACTTCAATATATATGACAAAGGTTTGTGAGATGAGCTTACAGATTGGACGATTCTTAGTTCTCCAATGGTGGAAATCGAACACATGAAACATTCCAGCTAACCATCCTGATTTGTGATTATATTTGCCATATTTTGGACTCGAATTCTCATTTTTTAAACGCTTCCCCATTTCGAATCTTATAACCTACAAAAATTACGTTTTTGATAAGCAACGAACAGTTCCAAGACAGAGTATAACAACAGCGACGTATTGTAATAATATAAAAAACACGAATATAGTCAGATCAGACATAGTTAACTTGTCTGAAATCGTCCAAATCCAATCAAATATAATCAAATCAATAAGACAAGTTATCTTTCTTGTTCAGTTGTTCCATAATAAAGAAATCAAATCCTTTGACAGAGTTTGTCTGATAGAAACTGACCTGATTAGAAGAAGACGAAGAAGGAAGTGATTCAGCAAGGAAACTGTTTGAGTATTTACAAACTGATGAACAAATAGGAACAAGAACAAAAACCCAGAAGAAGGGTTGAGGTAACGGAAGGTGTGTAGAAGAAGGAAAACGAGGAAGACGTTGAACAACAAAGAAGAAAGTGAAGAAGACTTTTCGTTCTTAGGAATCAGATAATGTGGTTCTACTTTACCCGCCAAGTATGGCCCGGTCTACTTGTTGAATATTGTCAAAATGTCTGTTTCAAAAGTACATATTAACGCTCACGCCACAAAAACATACATGAATTTAATTTTCCTCTAACTAACATTAATTTTTGTATCTAGTAACTTACAATTAAGAACTGAAGTTACTTAAGAAGTCAAGTCCATTTTAGCGGTTTTTTCTTTTCATTTTGATTCTAGTTCATTGTGTTATAAATTAATTAGGTTTCACCGAGGACAGGTGGCCCATTGTTAGCGGTCACTTTACAAATCTTTCGTCATTCGGATTAGATTCCGATGCAAAGGAATGAAAAAATACATCTTGGAATATAGGTTTGAAACGAAAACCGAAAAACATGTCGTAGGAAAATACCTTGTTTTCTTTTCGATATAGATCGGATTTTGTCGATCTAATTATTATTTGAGTAAAATTGACAAAAAAAAGAATTAATAAGGTTTCAACTATGATTTAGAAATTTTTATAACATGACTCTATTTATAACTAAATCTTAACTTAAATTTTATCATGACTTGAAATAAACCCTAAATTATATTACATTTGATTACTCGATTAGTTGAAATTGAATTCTGGTAAAAAGTAGAAATTGTTCATTTAGTATTTGAAGCCTTATTCTAGACTATGGTCAGTGATTTCGTTTCATGACAATATTTAGCTTTCACAATAAACACCATTAAAGCTGTGGATTTCTACGCTGAAAATAGTGAGCAACCCAAAAGATAAACCAACATTCATCTTGTTAGAGTGTTGGCTTGTAGTGTTCATATGTAACAACTTTTCATAGAGGTTGATTCCAGCTTGATAGATGATTGTTGAAAAAGAAAAATAATGATTTGACAAAACACAAATTTACTGCTGATCTTATCAAGATCGATCTAAATAGTATAAAAGCAGTTAAATGTATGAAAGGTTTCTAGAAATGGGTGATCTAAATATTATAATAAGAGCTAAGCTACTTGGGCTGGTAAAGTATGTTAACAACCAAAGAGTAGTTGTTAGGCTACGTATGTTTGTGGCAAATTGTTGATACTATTTGTTTATATCTGAGGTAGGCCATTATTTTTGGCTACTTAGGTTTTTTTCTGTTCAATGTTAAATTCTGTCAAATGATCAAATTTTATAATATTACTATGTAAACCAAAATTGACTTGAAAGCCAAGGTTGACTTGGATAAAAACCTAGTCATGCTTTCAGATTTTACCCTAATAAAATGAAGACTTTTTCAAAAGAAAATGAAATTTTACTGTTGGTGTGATTAATATAGATGGAGAGAGAAATATAGAAGCCATAATATAATTAGCAAGTTGAGGCTAATTAACAAACGATTTTAGCATAAAACGTAATAAGAACACAAAGTCAAAGACTTTAGTTGGATTAGCGTAATTAAGAATAGTAATTATCACAACTGCCCCACTACTAACGAAAATATGTATATATGTCACCAATTTATAAATATAAACTATAAAATTTGGAAATTTGTTGGAAAAAATAAAAATTAACTTAACCAGAAAAAAGTCCAATTTTTTAATAAGAATGACGTAAGAGATAGGTATGGGTATTTCGAGTTTTGGTTCGAGTTGGGTTTGGGTTTTTTCAAATTCGAGTTTTTGGCTCTAGTAATTTAGGACGCATTTATGTATTTATACTTTTTGGGTTAGATTCGGTTTGGATATAAATCAGATTCGGATCCAGATATTTATATATATAAATTTAAAAATAGTAAAAAATTAATAAAAATAAGTCTTAAAAAGCCTAAACTTAACAAAAGTTTATCAGGTACCCATTACGTTCTTATTCAGTTCTGGTTCGGATTCAAATTTTTTTGGTACATAAATTTAGGACTCATTTATGTATTTTGTCGGATTTGACTCCTATTTTTTAAATCAGTTTTGGTTTAAGTTTCGAGTATCGAATTTTATGCCCAATACTAATAAGAGATATCAAATAACATTGATCTAATAGCACATGATAAGTTCATTAAATGCAAATACCATCACACATTTAGTGATCGAATCTCACTGACTATTCCCTCTATTTCTTAAAGATTGTCATTCTAGCGACAAAAAGTAGTTTCATATAGAATGCCATTCAACATTTTCAATGCAACCTTTTACAAATAATTTCAGTTTTATCTTCCAATCAAAATTAGATATATGTAATTTAACTAATTATTACTCATGATAAAATAATGTATAAAAGACTTTTAACATTGTTTTTTAATATGTGTAAAAAATTTAGAATACCATTCTTTGAGAAACGAAAGGAATTATATAGATTCTAGCCTAATATTGAACAAATAAAACCTAGGAGAATAGAGAGAGTTGTGGTGGAAAGGGAATAATGAAAGTTGACGAGAAATTGATGAAAACGAAGCGTCAGTTATAATATGACACGTGGCAGTTTCTAAGAGCATATAATCATTTTTATTACACGAGATCCAACGGACTGAATTTGTGGCTCTTTTTGACTTTTATAAGTTTTGTCTTAATTAAATACAACTTTAATTTAAACCCATAAGATCCGTCAACTTCTTTATTTAAAGCCTTTCCTAGTTTTCCGCAGCTAAGTTTATCAGGAAGTCTCTTCTGCATTTTACTTGCATTATAGAGTTTTTTTGTTTGAATAGTTTCCTTGAATTCAAACACTTCATATAAATTCAACAGCTATAGACTTAACTTTGAATAACTGAATTTCAATGTAAAGTCTCTACAATATGTTTAGTGGTCCTTAACTCTTCCATTTCACAATGGTTTGGTACTCTACTTTTGAAAATTTCAAAAACTTGTTTACCAATCTTATAATTACTACGTAATCTTCTTTATTCAAAATCATATAATATCGACAATCACATCTCAATAGACATTAATCTAAATTTTTTTAATTTAAAGATATTTAATTTTGAAGTTTTCTTTAAAAATTCAATCGAAATAACTAGTAGATTTTAGTAGAATAGATAGCCAAGTCAATTTTGTTACATGCACTAAAAATTTTGGTTTAGTTAGAGAGTTTTTTTCTTCTGAAATTGGTTTAACGAGTTTATGAATCAACAAACCATAACATCTTACTAATCCAAAAGCTAGGAATACTCATATAAATACTCCTAATACTACTTAAAAACATACTCCCTCTGTTTCAAAATGTAAAGGATTTTAAGATTTTTATTTCGTTTCAATTTATAAGGTGTTTTGCATAGTTTTAGGCAAAATTTAATGAAATTGATATGTTTTGACATTTAATATTCTGCAGAATTATTTATGATTGGTTATGTTATATTTAAATTAAATATTAAATCAATTTGTAAGAGACAACTAATATGTTTCTTAATTTTTGTGAAAAAATTAAATCCCTTTATAAAATGAAACACAGAGAGTAATTAGTTTTTTTTAAAAGCACTTAAATCTGGATAATACATTCTAATTTTTCCAAATTTCAATATTACCATTAAATTACCCTACCTGTATACAAGGATGTAATACACAGTCTTCGACTTCTTTCATACGCTCACCAAAAGTAGCGCGTGGATACACACGCTTAAATGAGAGTGGTCCTTGGAATGTTCCTCTGTATAAACAGAAACTCCTGTCTTAAAGACTACTTAGTCAACGCTTCTCTCGCGTTTGTTATAAACACCATCGAGATAATAATTTACTTGTTTCTGACGTCACATTTCTATTGACAATATTTATTTTTCTTTTTTCTCAGATATATATCAGACCAAACCGAATAATATCTCTTACTATATTTTTTCTTTGATTCCATAAATTACATAGAAAATTCATTTTCTCTCTGCACATAAGTCAACTCTCTCTCTCGCTCTTTCTCTTTCTTTCCTTCTTCTCTCATTGATGAACAATCAATCTCTGCTTGAGAATTTCCATAATTTCGTCTATTAATCTTTGAATATCTGATTCAATTTTGAGATTTTCTTAATGGGTAACGGAGTCACGAAGCTGAGTATATGTTTCACAGGCGGTGGAGAACGTTACCGGCAAAAAGACATCTCTACTTTGCTTCCAGATCCTTTAGATGAAGGTTTAGGTCACTCTTTCTGCTATGTTCGACCAGACCCAACTCTACTTTCTTCTTCTAAAGTTCATTCAGAAGAAGACACAACGATGTTCCGTACAATCTCTGGTGCTTCAGTTAGTGCTAACACAGCGACTCCTCTTTCCACTTCTCTTTATGATCCATATGGTCATATTGATCGAGCTGCTGCGTTTGAAAGCACGACGTCGTTTTCTTCAATTCCTCTTCAGCCGATTCCTAAAAGCTCTGGTCCGATCATCTTGGGTTCAGGTCCGATCGAACGAGGGTTCCTTTCTGGTCCGATTGAGAGAGGATTCATGTCTGGTCCTCTTGATCGAGGTGGGTTGTTTTCAGGTCCGCTTGATAAGTCAAGTAGTGATCATCATCATCAGTTTCAACGTAGCTTCTCTCATGGTTTAGCTTTAAGGCTTGGATCGAGAAAACGATCTTTGGTTCGGATCCTTCGTGGAGCTATCTCGAAGACGATTTCTCGAGGGCAGAATTCGATTGTTGCTCCGATTAAATCCGTTAAGGAATCGGATTGGGGAATTAGGTCAGAAAAGAGTAAGCCTGTGCAACAACACCACAACGAGAATCTTACAGTGAATAGCTTGAACTTTAGTAGTGAAGGAAGCTTAGAAGACGATGTTTCGCTTGAAAGTCAGAATCTTCAGTGGGCTCAGGGAAAAGCCGGTGAAGATCGAGTACATGTGGTGGTTTCGGAGGAGCATGGTTGGTTATTCGTTGGAATATACGACGGATTCAACGGTCCAGATGCGCCGGATTATCTTCTCTCTCATCTATATGCTACGCTTCATCGAGAGCTTAAAGGGTTGTTATGGGATGATCCAAACATTGAATCCAGATCCCAGGATTTAGAAAAGTTTTCTGGAGATGAATCGTGTTCAAATCAGGAAAATGATGATAATTCTTGTGATCGATGGTGGAAATGTGAATGGGATCGTGAAAGTCAAGATCTTGACCGTCGATTTAAGGAACAGATTAAAAGGAGAAGTGGGTCGGATCGGTTACCGACGACGAACCATTCGGAGGTTCTAGAGGCAATGGCACAAGCTTTGAGGAAAACAGAGGAATCGTATCTAGATAGTGCAGATAAGATGCTCGATGAAAATCCTGAACTTGCTTTAATGGGTTCTTGTGTTTTGGTGATGTTGATGAAAGGTGAAGATATTTATGTGATGAATGTTGGTGATAGTAGAGCTGTGCTTGGTCAGAAATCCGAACCAGATTACTGGTTAGCCAAGATAAAACAGGATTTGGAACGGATCAATGAAGAAACAATGATGAAGGATTCCAATGGTTGTGAGGGAGATCGATCTTCTGTAGTCCCAAATCTATCGGCTTTTCAGCTCACTGTTGACCATAGCACAGATATTAAAGAGGTATGTAAACAAAATAGAGACATTCGTTGCTCTATGCGTCTGTCTTTTGGGTTTTAATAGAGATATTTGTTGTTGGTTTCTTAGGAAGTTGAGAGAATCAGAAAGGAGCATCCGGATGATGATAGTGCAGTGATTAATGAACGTGTTAAAGGCTCCTTGAAGGTCACAAGAGCTTTCGGTGCAGGTTTCCTCAAGCAGGTATGTGAATTAATATTCATCAACTTTAGATAATGAGATTATGATATTTGTGGTCTCACTCTGATGACACTTTGGCTATGTTATTTTGCAGCCTAAATGGAACAATGCACTTCTAGAGATGTTCCAAATTGATTACATTGGAAATTCTCCATACATCAACTGCTTACCATCTCTCTACCACCATAGATTAGCCTCGAATGACCGGTTTCTAATACTATCATCTGATGGTCTCTACCAATACTTTACAAACGAAGAAGCAGTTGCAGAGGTTGAGCTATTCATCACATTACAGCCTGAAGGAGATCCAGCTCAACACCTTGTTCAAGAGCTTTTGTTTAGAGCTGCTAAAAAAGCTGGTATGCTGTTAATTCTTACATTCTGTTTTCTGTTCCTCAATTTTAGTAATGTTCATACTTAATTGATTTATTCATTCTAATCGCAGGTATGGATTTCCATGATTTGCTTGATATACCACAAGGTGAACGAAGACGGTACCATGATGATGTTTCTATAGTAGTAATCTCTTTAGAAGGAAGAATGTGGAAATCTTGTGTATAAAGAAAAAACAAATCTCTATGAACATACACACAAAACATGTTAGTGTGTTCATGAGATCTTTCATAGACTATGAATCATCTGTAATGTTAATAAACAGAAGAAAGAAATTTTGGCAACTCTTAAATGATATTAAGTGTTTTAAATTGGTCAAAGGTTGGTACTTTAAATGTAAGTTTCTTCCAACTACTAACTGTATGTGACTGAACAGAGAAGTAAATGAAGGAATTGAAAGAGGTTTGGTAATTGGTAAGAATCATCAGAGAAAATGAGTAAGTTGCAGAAGTAGTTCAAGTAGTTATTCACTTGCCCTAACATTTAATTCAATTTTATATCTTTCACCATAACTTTTGGCCTCTCTTTGTTTTGTACTGGTTTCTTCCACTTTAGGGAACTTGGGTTTTTATTAGATTTGGAATTTTATGTTTTATGTAGCTTCTTGTCTTTATGTAATACTTTTGATTGGCTGTCCATTTTTTTAGTTTCTACCCTTATTGATTAGCTTTTGACCACTTCCACTAAACTTTTAAAGTTTGTTTAAATTTATCTGACGCACCGTTAAGGAAATTGCTCCAACAGAACTAGTTTCGTTGAAGAAACAGAAACAGTCAAATTTAGTGGCTTTGTGTCAACATCAACAATCAATTAACACATCTGTACAAAAATATGATTAAACCTAGCTAGCGCGTGAACCATCCAACGGTCAGAATCAGATTAGTGTTTGTCTATTGTACTCAACTCTGTTTCTGCTTTTAACGTTTTTTATAGATACAGTTGTAATTATACAGAGATAATGTATGTACAGTATTTCATAATTTGCAGAGCCAATCTTGAAATGCAAGGCGTAAACTGTGGTTAGGTGTGAGATGCAGATGACCTAACTTCAGATTGGTCATTGGAGAGGTCTCGTTCCCGTTTCTGAACCATGTTTGTATTGCTTCTGCTTCGTATGTGAATCCATCCTCTGCAATCTGAGGATCATGCATTATCTCCTGCAAAAAATAGCTTCCAGTTAGGCATTACTAAACATATAGCCAGTCCCCTAAACTTTGGTACTGAGCCAATAACTTTAACTAATGGAATGCTTTGATCATGTAGACTGATGAAAAATAAAGACCATTATCATTTAAATATGCTATTGGGTAAATTATTGATGATGGTTCATCAATTTACCTGAGGGATGGGGCACAAGTGGAAAGATGGCACAGCTAGTTCTTTTGGAACATGTAACTGCTTCAATTCGGTCATAAGAGATGGTGTTGGATCAGGTCTCTCTTTGCTGTTCGGTTCACATCACTGTAACCCGACTTTTGCAAGCTTCCCAGCCACAAAGATTGGCCAATCTCCAGCTTTTATATCCAGAATTGAGGACAAGTTTCCTAAGGACAAGGCTTTCCGCATTTGTCCAACCAACCCAGCAGGTGGCTTTCCTGTGAGTATTTGCAAGATGATAATGCCAAACGAGTAGATATCGGATTTGGGAGTTATGATTCCGGACCTACTCAACTCTGGATCCGTATATGGAAAAGTTCTTCCATTTGCCTCTTCGTTAAATACCAGCCTGCAGATTCCGAGATCACACATTTTGGAGGTGAGTTTGGAGTCAAGAAGTATGTTTTCAGGTTTAAGGTCGCCGTGAAGTAATTTTTCGGGTTTTATGGAGTGCAAGAAACAGAGGGCACTGGAGATTTCAGCTATTATCTGAGTTCAAGCCACAATGTTACGAGATGCGGATGTTGTACTTTGCTGAGAACCCGAACCTCTTGTTGAAACTCTTGTTGCAATTGCATATTGTGAGCAGGCAAACGGTTTATTGCAACGGTTCTACCTACCCATCAGTTCCCCTTTGTAGATACTTCCGTTGTTCCCTCCTTGTCCCAGTTTAAAACTCTCAGAGAAACAGAACGTGGCTGATTCAAGTTCTTGTAATGAGAACTCAGCCAGTTCAAGCATACCCTCGTCAGAAATTCCAACAAATTCATTGCAGCTTAAGGGCCCCTGCGTTTTTCCACCTCTCTATCCAACACTTAGCTTCTAGTCTCTGCCTTTGCATCTTCTGTTTCTCAAGTCGTATCTCTGTAATGGACGATTCCACGAATTTTAAATCTGCTGAGACTTCTTTGCACTGTCGACTTGATCCTTGTGTATGCCAGTTTAGGAGAGCAATGCTTCACGTTGTTCTTTGTAGTCTTCTAGAGAGCTCCTGTTTTTCCTCCAAGAGCTTATCCTGTCCGTTTATGATTCTTCTAAGTTCACTTTCAGCCTTTTCCCTGAACTTTATTTGATGGGCATGTGCAGATTCAAAATCCTGAGCCTACAGAGAAACCAAATCATTCACTATACTCCTAAACTTTCAAAGCCTTGATTTTTGAATGGCTCATTTACCTTTTTGAGGGCTTCAATAACTTTCAACTCCAACTCTTTGCAGTTCAACTCCTCCCAAAAAGCTTCGTTATCCTTTGATATTTCAGCATCTGTTCTTGTTTCTTTAAAAAAAAACCTGAATCAGAATCAGATGATAGTTGCCTTCTCTCTCCAAAGATGAATACAGAACTGCAGGCACCATTTCTAGTAATTGACTAGTCACATTGATGGGAAGAGAACATTTGAACTTCGGTACCAATCTGATCAACTCTGCTGGATAATTCACTGGAAAACAAGTTTCTATAGGATCTAGATCGTAAATTGTGGAGAGCGAGAGAAAGAGAACTTTTACTAAGGCGAACTGATCTATTCCTTGAAACTTCTCAGCTTTCAAAAGCTTCTCGAGCCCATGCATGTTTCCCTTTGATGACAAACCATATTTCACAGGAAGAAGGTGCCTTTCTCGAAGCATAATCTACTTTACGTGAACTCCTCATCTTCATACATCTGCAAGAAACCATTAGATTATGCAAGCCAGTTGAGATTAAGCACATCGACACTAATACTTGTATGATCATAGATGCTAAATTGGGAGCACACGAACCTAGCTGGTACATCACCCATCACGAGTTTCTTAATACAATGTTGATTTGCTAGTTCTATGATTCCTCCAGGTACAAAGTCAGCTTCAGTTATAA
This sequence comes from Lepidium aucheri, assembly GCA_900406435.1. NCBI lineage: Eukaryota > Viridiplantae > Streptophyta > Magnoliopsida > Brassicales > Brassicaceae > Lepidium > Lepidium aucheri. The sequence goes on from OVBA01000174.1 coordinate 87,116, forward strand.
AAACGCTTGCTTTCACCTACAAGAAATGTGACAACCTTTTCATAAATCCGACCAATAGCTTCCTGTTTCCTGAAGCATGGGGAATCTGAGCAAGTACCTTGGCTCGAGCACAAGCTGCCAAGTAAAAATCTAGATACTTTCTCAACTTTTCCTTCTCTTCTTCTCTGTATGCATTCACCAATTCACTGTTCGCTTGATTCACCGGTAACTTCCCCACTGTAAGAACCAAATATCATATTGCCTATGCTGCACCGAAACGGAATCGGAAACGGGAGCGGGGACCGGTACGGGAAACGGCAAAACTTAAAAATCTATAGATACGGGGACGGCAAATAGATGCAAATCATATTATATATATATATATATATGTAAAAGAATATATAAAATAAAAATATAAGAAAGTCAAATCATAAATTTAATCATAAATTTCAAGACGAAAGAATACTTAAATATAAAATTTTAAAAAAATAAAGAAGAAGATAATCCTTGAGTAACTCATTCTCAAAATCAGGTTCATCTAGTGAAAGGTTTGCAAACTCCAAAAATCCCACATCTTCCATAGAATCAAATCATCTCCACCAACATCCCACATCTTTGTTTTTTCTTCTTCATATTGCACAAAATTCTTTGACAACAGACGCAAATTATTGTGGATGAAAACTAAGTCTTGAGCACGACTTGGATTCAACTTATTCTTTCTAAGTGAGTGAATACAGGCATAAGTACTCCAATTGCGCTCAGCACATGAAGATGAACTTGGTTGTCCAAGCAACCTTAAAGCCAAAGTCTGCAGGAGAGGAGTTTGAGTACCAAAGTTAGCCTACCAATTACTGGGATCCATACTAAACATGAGTGAGATGCAGGTTAAATCCGTAAAAGGACCAATCTTCATGGAGAATAATGCATATTCATCCAAAACCTTCAGATGATCCTCACTATTTGGAAACAATCTTCGAAAACATTTTCCTCTCTCTATTGAGATTTCTGCATCTCTATGTGGACTAGTTCTTGTTGGATCCCCACTTAGCCATTCATCACTATAAAATCTGCAATACATAAAACAAGTTTTACATATGTGACAAGAAAACTAGATGAAAGAATAAATCATATACTTTAACATCATATACCTTGGATGTAAAGAGTGAGCTAAGCAATGCAGAAGAGTGTTATTCTTTGCCCAATGATGTACTAAAATCCCATAAACAACATTGTAGAAAGGACTATCTTCAAACATTGGACGTTTTTCTTTCTTAAAGATCTCATACTTCACCTTCTCAATCATAGAATCCCACATCTCATATACCAAATGAAGGCATGGCTTGTCAGTGTCACATAACCTAATCATCTCATACATAGGTCGTGTAAAATCAATAATATAAGACACGTGTTTCCACCAATCATCACTTAAAATCTTCTACTTAACAAAACTTGCTTTCCCCACATCATCATCTCTATAAGTCTCCCAATC